>JAKWJA010001184.1:0-44527 GCA_027704765.1 Solanum habrochaites
TAGAATAAATTCCCTCCATTATTAGTCATATCTTTTTCTGTTAATCCTATAATTGCTTTTATTAAATGTCTTGACATCTATTATCATAATATTAATATTAATGTCTTTGGTTCTAAGTTTTTTCTTATTAATCCTTTATCCTATACTATTAATCCTAGTATCATTTAAATCTTTTAATTTCCATGTTTTTATTCTTTTACACGTAGATTCAGATTTATGAGTGGTAAAGATACAGAGATTTTTTTCCTAATACTGTGAATGTTTCTTCTTCTTTAATGTCTATAAGTTAGAATTTTGAATTTGTGTATATAACAAAACTTTTGAGTTCAATAAATTTAATTGATTTTTGTGGAATGATTTTGTATATCTTTTCTGTATCTATTATTTCTTCTAATTGTTTGATTAGTTTCTCTCTTTTGTCTTTCTATTAATATTCTGACAAAAAATTATTGCTTATCATATTCTGGGAGTAACTTGGTCATGAGGTCTTTCTGTCCTTTATCTCTTGATTAGTTGGATAAAATATCCATTATTTCTGTTTTTTAATTACTTTTCTCTTTTTGAGAATAATTTTTCTATTTTATTTAATTTTTCTATTTAATTCTTCTATCCAGTTGTATCTATATTTTAACTTTATCTAATTTTTCTTTAAAGTTTTTATCTATCTTATTATTTACTTGTAATAAAAGTGTATTGATTATATTGTTCTGTTGGATAATAATTTGATCTGATTTTGAAGGTGGGGGTTAAATTCTATTTAATCTAATGGAAGGGCTATCTTTGTTTCTATTATTTTTATTTGCTTCCCTATGTGTTATCGATTCTTACTTAATCTATGCATGAAAGAAACTATTTCTTTTATTGAATGCTAATTCTGTCGTATTTCTTGCCTTTTATTATTAGTGTATTACTAATTTCTATTTAGGAATTTATTTTCTTAACTCGTTTAATTTTCTAGTTAAAATCTACTCCTTGTTCCTTAAGTAATCGTAAATTATTTTCTATCTTTACTAAAGAGTGTTTTTGTGTATTTTACTTTCTTCTTGTTCACTTAATATTTTAAATAATTTTGTTGTTTTTTCTTTTCTTTTAATTTTTTTTTTTCACTGGATTGATTATCAATCTAATTAAAGTAATTATATTGAGCGTCTTCTGTATTAAGGCAATGATTCTTCCGTCTCAAAGTTACACTTAATTATATTGTCTATTTTAATCTTTGAAATCTTTTTTCTATATTGATTTGTAAGTCTAAGTATTCTATGATTTTTAATGAAGCTACTGTTACTATTGTTATCTTATCCTAAAGTAGTTGGGTAATTATATTTGTAAAAAAAAAATTATTCTTTTATTATAGTTATTTATAGTATCACTAATTCCTTGTAATTCCCATTTTAACGCGTTTATATATTCTTCGTTATTTCTTTCAATATAAAAATTTTGTGGTATAAAAAATTCATTTTCGTATATATATATATATATATGCTTCTATTGTTTTTTCTACTCTTTGTAATCTTTTCTTTTCGCTTCGTATCCTATATTAATATTCCAATACATCTAATCTTATTCTTAAAGCAACATTGTAGATTTTTCTAAAGTAATTTTTGATTGAAATATTCTAGATTAAGATGTCTTATTAATTTTTGTTTCCTAAGATTCTAGCTAGAACAATATATAATCATTTATTAGTTATTCCTTTTTAAGCTTGTAGTTTTTAGGTCTTTTAAAATATGATCTGCTTTTTACATATATATCTTGTAATTCTCTTTTAAACCTTTTTATATGTCTGCTTTATTTTGATATGGTCTTCTCATATATTAATCCTACAGAATTAAGGGTAATAAGGATTATTTTTAATTAGTTTTAATCTTCTCTACCTCTTTTTTTCATAAAACTCTACTTAATTAATTCTTACTAATTTTGTCCTTGAGAGTTGTATAATAGTTTTCTCTAAAGCGTGTTTTAAAGAATATTTATATGTATCATGTTAAAGATAATCTGACGTTTTAAAGTAATAATACTTTTCTAAAGATTTTTATATAATTTTTAACATTTTAAATGTTGTCTATTCTAAAATAAAAGTCTTACTGGTAAGCAAATGTTTTCTACTAAATACTAATCTTTTTTTTCATATAAGGTCTGTTTGATCTAAGGCTCTGATGCCAAAAATAGGGGATGTTTGATAAATGTGATATTTCGATAAAAGTTGTTTTTTTCAATAAATTCTTTCCACTATTGTTTAAATGGTAGGGATGGTTTCGATAAATTGGATATTCGATAACAGAAGCTTTTTCAGTAAATTCGTTAAACCTTTTAACATGAGGCTTTTTCAATAAACTTCGTTAACACTTTTAATCCTTGTACAATCCTACTCAGACTCTTCGAACTCTCTTGATTCTATTATGTAATTATCTATATGAGTTCTGTTTTAACTTCTTTTTTTTTTAAGGGAATCTGTCCAGTATGAATTAGTAGTACTGTTCTCTCTTCTCTTAGCCTTTGTTCATTAAAGGGAATCTTTCCCTTTTTTAACCACACCCGGGGATTTGGTTATTCCTAGTTCTTTCTTAGAACATTAACCTGACAATGTCAAGGAATTTACAGGTTAAATCCATCGATACTTTTAAGAGATCTAAGAACTAACCAATACTAAGTAATATAGATTCATATGATATCATAAATTACCATGAATTTTCAAATAATTACATTTTATAAATACCAACATAATTTAATATATGGGAAGTTTACTAGAAACTTTAAATTGAAAACTTACTTATTTAGACAGAGTGAAATTTCCCTTTCGGGAAACCCGAAAGAAAAGCTTCCCAAACTTACTTAAAACAAACTTTTAGAACAAAGAATTGAAATCTTTCATACCAATCTGTAAAAGATAATTTTAGAAGAAAAGGGGTTGTTTGAGGATTTTGAGAGAGTTTTGTTGTGGTAGTCTTAGCCTTTTTCGCTTCTGCCTTTCTTGTGTTAACGACCTGTTAGTCTTTTTGAGCAGCAGCAGATTTTATTCAGAAAAAAGGGCGAGTCGACGGACCCCACGACGAACCGTCATGGGGCACGACCAGACCGTGTGGGGGGTCTCGTTCCAAACAACACTAGAAATTAGAACATTGGGTATGAGATGACTCTCTGAACGTACGACGGAAAATGCAGGACGGAACCGTAATGGGCACGACGGACCGTCACAGGCCATTCAGTAAATTTAGCCTCTAAACTATGTGACGGAGGCAGAAGGACGGGCCGTCGCAGGCGCGACGGGCCGTCATAGGCGTGCGTAATCCAAGATGGGTCGGATTTATGTTTAAATTAATTTAAGGGGCTTTTTGGACTATTCCTGCTTTAAGTATAAAAGTAGGGGTTAATGTAATTAAGTCTAATTACTGGGGGTTAAAAGAGGTAACCTTAGTTAATTAGTGGGTTCTTATTCCATCTTTATAATTAATATAATGCTAATTAGGTTAAAAGAAAGGGGTGTTGAATAAGACAAAAATAGAAAGGAACAAGAGGAGAGAGAGCAACGAATTGATCAAGAGAGAGAAGAACGCACTTGAGGAAGATAGCTGGTTCGATCGCAAATTCTTCGGGGGAGGTAGGTTATGGTTTTACGCTTGCGTAGTAAAACTCTTAATAGCGAGATGATATGTATTGGGTAAGGTATTTCGTAAACCCTTCTATATGCTTAATTGTTGCTGATCGAATGTGATTATCACAATTGTGATAAATAAGCATGTGAAGCTATTGAATCTTAATCTTGAAAGAAACCCTAATCTAGTGTTAATGAGATTGTGATGCCTTGGTATATAAAAGAAGGGCTGATGAGATAAAGTGATGAGAGTACGTGGAGCGGTGACTGTCACGAACGACACGTAGAATAGGGGATCGGGTGTCCAGAACGACACGTAGAATTAGGGGATCGATGTCACGAACCGACATGGAGAATTAGGAATCGGGGGGTGTCACGAACCGACACATAGAATTAGGGCGACGGGGTGTCCCGAACCGACACTTTAGAATTAGGGGATGGCAGTGTCACGTTCCGGACACCAGGATAGTATATGGAGCGGAGTGTCACGTACCGCACGAGAGAGAAACTAAAAAGATATGAAATTCTTGCAAGATGTGTAAATACTCAATCTAATGAACCTAATTCCCAAATGAGTATGGTACTGAGCTTGAGTCCTATGGGTGAACTTGGCGGTGCTTATAATGATTTTATAGAACTTTGTTGTTGTACAGTGGGATTAATGATTTATGATATTATCTATATATTGTTGCTATTTTGAGTTGGCCGAGGATACCTACTCAGTACTCGTGTTCTGTCTACTGACCCCTTAATCTCTGTATGTTTTCTTTCTTTGTTATATGTGGAGTGCAGCAAACATACGTAGTCTTCAACTCACCGCAACTTAGCCAGTGTCAACACAGCGATTTCAGGGTGAGCTAAACGACTTCTGCTTGGACTGGATTTCTTCCTCATGTCTTGATGCCTTGAAGTTCGGCATGGACTAGCTTTGTTATTTAGCTTCTTTTTAGAAATTCTCTTGTTTAGTAATTTGATCATAGATGTCTTTTGGTGATGACTTCCCGAGTTTTGGGGAAATAATGATGTTGAATTTTAGACGTTATTGAATTGGTTTTATTAATGAGTTTAAGTATTCCGCAACTTTCTGTTGATATTATATGGAAATGTCAGGGTTTAGATTGGTTGGTTCGCTCACAAGGAGGGTAAGTGTGGGTGCAAGTCGCGGGTCCGTTTTGGGTCTTGAAAAACTGGTATCAGAGCATAGGTTCGTTGTGGTCTCAGACATAAGGAAAGGTATCTAGTAGAGTTCTTTAAGGAACGGTAGGGGGCGCCTTTACGTTTCTTGAGAGGCCTATAAGACTTTAGGAAATTCCATTCTTTTTCTTTAGTCTATTACTTGGATCCATTGAGTAGGTATCTAGGTGATACTGAATTGGTATCTGACCATCTTCACTCTATTTCGCAGATGGTTAGAACTAGAGCAACAACTACGCAAACCAGCACCGCAGAACAGGGTGCGCTGAGCCAGCACCGGGGCTTGTAGCTCGAATAGGAAGTAGTGGCAAGAGGCCGTGGAAGGAGGGACGAGTGGGAGGACGTTCTCTAGAGCGACGAGGACGAGCACGTAGCCCATCTGGTACTAGGGCGGTGACTCCTCCACCAACTGAGGAAATGGTAGAGAAGGCGAGGATGGGGAGATTGACCAAGGTGAGGGAATGAGGAATTTTCCACCCCAACCTATCGACCCAGAAATGATCATCAGGTTCTTGCTTATCTTAGGGGTTATCTGAGCAGGGCCAGAGGCCTCAGTTGTTTTCTGCACCAACACGCCTCCGGTTTCCGGAGGTTACAACATGCCGCTACTATGGCTCCTGCATGGAGCCCATTGGAAATAGGCTGTTTCCTCGTCTAACCACAGGGACTATAATGAAACCTGATTCAGCAGGAAATTGCAAGTAAGTTCTTTGAAATTGAAAGTCTCAGTCTTCAAGGTTGCTGAATCTGAGGATGCATATGGATTTTCGGGACGGTCATGAGCGACTACACAAGAGGGGATAGTTAGAAAACGTTTGGTCGTTGTTGAGTTGTGACTTATCAATTCAAGGGAACGCCAACATGGGTTGGCGGTCACTCACATGTTGAGTGTCAACCAACAGAGGCACCACCTATGACGTGGGCACCTTTCTCTAGCTAGTTATGAGAAGTATCTCCCCCGGACTTGGAGGGATAGGAAAAGAGATGAGTTCTTGAGGCCTAGAGCAAGGTAGATGTCGGTTATTGATAGGAGGCTAAGTTTCGTGCATTATCCAGGATGCACCCAACTTTGTTTCAGTCCACAAGAGCGGATTGCCGTTTTTGTGAAAGGGGGAGGTCAGAATTGCGGATTTCAGCTTACAGGGGTTTTTAGGGCGGCTACGGCAAAAAATCCTTTCAAGAAGTGGTAGAATTCTGATAGAAGGGAAGGACTTGAAGCCAGATACTTCACCATTGCAACCGACATCTCAAAAAAAGGTTTTCGAAAGGGAGGTGAGTTTAATGGTTCTTACTCTAGAGGACAGGGGTTAGAGGTTACTCCGTCGACCCAATTCAGTCTTAACTAAGTGTGTAGTTGGGGGTTACTCAGACGGTCAACACTTCTCTGAGAGACTATTTGATTCCGGGAGGTTATGGATGTGGGGAGAGCTGGACATATTAGGAGGAATTGTCCAAAAAAGAGTTATAGACCCCCAATAGCTGAGGTAGAGGTGTTAATGGTAGAGGGCCGTTCTTCTGGAGAACGAGGCTGGCCGAGGGTAATGGTGGTCCCAAAACGGCCGGGGTATACGGGGAAAACTGAGTCAAATGCAGCACACATGGTAGGGGCAACGGGCAGACAAGTGATAGGGCCCAATTGTTAAGCTGCCCTGGGCGGTCTGAAGCGGAGGCATAAGATGCCTGTATCACAGGTAATCTTTTGGTTGTGATTGATGCTTCTGTATTATTTGATCCTGGCTCCACGTTTCATCTGGTCTTCCTCATTTTGGCACTGGTCTTAATTTACATTGTGAATGCTTGGACATGGGCCTATTCGGTTTTCACTCCGGTGGGTGAGTCTTGTGATAGTGAAAAGGTAGATAGGGTTCTTGTCAGTACTTTTGTGGGGGAGAAATACTCATGTAGACTTGGTTATCTAGAAATGGTTGATCTTCGACGGTTAATTCTGGTATGACTTGGCTTTCTCGAATTTGCTACTAGATTGTAATGCTAAAAAGGTGACGTTAGCAAAGAATGGGGAAAGATCCGTTAAGTGGGAGGGTGACTACACGTCCAATCGGTTTGTATCGTATCCTTCTTCGTTTCTCAGAGAATGGTTAGTAAGGGGTGTTAGCTTTCTTGGCACACCTGGGGTGATACTACCAAAGGTACCTTCAATTGAGTCAGTTTCGATCAGGCCGCAAGTTTTTAGATTGTGTTTCCTGCCCAACCGTCCGGTATGCACCGGATTACAGAGATATTGACTTCTGCATCGATCTGAACGGGGTTACCGCCCCAGTTCTATTACCCCCTATAGATAGGTACCGCTGAGGTAGAGAGTGTTAAAGGACCCCAAATTCGAGATTTGTTAAGTAAGGTTCATTAGACAAAGTGAATCCTCCTGGGGTGCTCATATTTGGTTTGGGAAGAGAACAAAAAAAAAAGATGGGAGTCTCGGATGTGCATAAATTACCGACAACTAAATAAAGAACTGTTAAGACAGGTATCCTCGTCCTGCATTGAGGATTTGTTCTTTTTTTTTTTTTTTTTGCTTTGATCAGTTACAAGGTTGACTTGTGTATTCTCTAAGATTGACTTGGAGGTCTAGTTATCATCAATGAAAATACGGGCAGCAGATGTGCCAAAGATGCTTTCGAACCAGGTGGCATATGAATTTTTGGGAATGTCCTTGGACTACGAATGCCCCTGTGCTTTCATGAGCTTGATGAACGGATTTTTAGCATATATGATCCTTTGTTGATCGTATTTATGTGATATACTGAGTACTCCAAGGGAAGAAGGAAAACATGAGGAGCATTTGAGAATTGTGCTTGGAAATGTTTGAGGGAGAAAAAGCTGATGCCAAATTCTCCAAGTGTGAGTTTGGTTAGATTCGTGTCTTCTGGGGCACGTGTTTTAAGGATGGAGTGATGGTGGATCATTCTAAGATCGAAGTAGTGAAGGAATTGGGTAATACTACCAATCTGTGTCAGAAATAAAAAGCTTTGTTGGTGTATCCAGTTACTTTACCGTCCGATTGTCAAGGGATTTTCTCTTCTTGATTCACAATTGACGAACTTGACTAAGCAGAAAGGTTCATTTGATGGTCGGAGAATGGAGGAAAAGCTCAGAAACTCAAGACCTTGCTGACACTACCCCACCTATCTACCTTGCCAGTGGAGGGTAAGAACTTCATTGTTGATGTGATGCATCCTATTGGTGTGGGTGCCGTGCTAATGCACAAGGAAAAAAAAAAAAACAAAAAAGAAAAAACTGTAATTGCTTATGCTTCGAGGCAATTAAAAGGTGCATGAACGTAATGATCCAGCCCAGATTTAGAGTTGGATGCGGGGTGGTGTTGCATTAAAGCAATGGAGACACGATCATATGGGGTTAAGTGTGAAGTCTATACGGATCATCGTTGTTTACAGGATGCTTTACTCAGGAGAGATTTGAATTTGGAACAGAGGAGGTGGATGGAATATGAAGCGACATGATTCACTTATATTGTATCATCGGGAAAGGCGAATGTTGTAGAGAAGTGCTTAAGTAGAAAAGCAGGGAGCATGGGTGTTTAGTCCACTTTACAAATTTTAGGACACAATTGGTAGATAGGTCAGATCTGGCTAATGGACTTTATGAGGGTAGAAGTAAGTACATGAGAAGGAGGATTGTGCCAGTGTGGGGGCGAGAGCTTCTTTCTGACCAGATCAAGGGAAAACAGTTGACGATGTGAAAACTAAGCAGAATCTGGGATTATGGTTTACGAGGAGAGAGCTAAGAACGATAATGGATGAGGGAAGGTGTTTTGAGAATTAAGGGAGGTATGGTACCCCGGTTGATGATTTGCTCCACAACTATTCTTACGAGGCTCGATAGTCTGGATTTATTCTATACATCCTGGTTGCAACCAAGATGTACGTGAACTAAGGGAAACACTTGTGGGGGAGTAGAATGAAGAGCCGACATGTTGAGTTGTTGCAAAATGTTCCAAATTGTCAGAACAGTAAAGTATGAACACCAGAGGCCCGGAGGAACATTAGAGAATGCCATTCCGGAATTGGAAGTGGGAGAGACTGGCCATGGACTTGTGGTGGTCTTCCAAGAAATTGGGCAAGTTCGATTCTATTGGGTAAATTGTGGACAGATTAACTAGTTCTGCTCATTAATCGGTTAAGGGGACGTACAATTGCAGAGAAGTTAGCCAGACTCTACATCGTTAAGAAATTGTTCCGTTGCATGGGTTCCACTTTACATCATATTCAGATAAAGGTACGCAGTTTAATTCTACTTTTGGAGAACATTGCACGCAGACTAGGTACTCGGTTGGACTTAGTATGCATTTAAAACTCAGACCGATGGGCAGTCTGAGCGAACGATTCAAGTATGGAAGATATGCTTCGAAGCATGTGTGATAGAATTCGGTGGTCATTGGGGATAACTTCTTACCCTTAGAAGAATTTTCATACAATATAGCTATCCACTCAAGTATTGATATGGACTCCTTTCGAAGCATTGTATGGGAGGAGATTGTAGGTCCCATAGGTTGGTTTGATCATCGAGGTTAGGACCTTGGGGGTACTGACTTCTTTGAGGGATTTGTTATAGAAAAGGGGTAAATCTATTCAAGAAAAGCTTTGAGCGGATCCAAAGTAGGCAAAGGAATGCAGATCGAAAAGGTTAGGGATTTGGAGTTTCACGTAGGGTTGAGCAAGTCTTGCTGAAGTTTCACCATGAAGGGTGTGATGCGATTGGTAAAGAGGGTATCGTTTAGGTAATCTTAAGTCCGAGGTTAGTGTCATTGAAGATCCTGAAGCGAGTAGGGGAGGTGGCTTATGAATTAGCTTGCTCCAGGGACTGTCAGGAGGGACCTTGCTTGTCAGGAGGCACCCGGGGTATTTCAGGTGTCTATGTTGAAATTTGTGGTACCATGGGGATGGAAAACTACATCATTCGTTGTGGGATTCAGTTCTGCTGAGAGAACGTATCTTATGAGGAGGAGCCTGTTGCCATTTTCGATAGAGAAGTCGCAAGGTTGAGGTCAAGGAGATGACCCATTAAGGGTGCAATGGTACGAATCGACCAGGTTAAAGAATCCACTTGGAGAAGGAGGAGATATGCACCACGAAAGATACCCACACCTGGTACAGATTCAGGTACCCTTTTCACCTTCTGTTGTTTTTCTTCTCGTGATCGTTCGAGGACGAAGAAGATGGGTTAAATTAGGATCTATTGTACACCTGTTTAGTCGTTTTGAGCAGCAGATTTATTTCTGGAAGAAAAACTGGCCGAGTCGACGGACACCATCGACGAAACCGTAGGCACGAAGGTACGTCGTGGGGGGGGGGGTCTCGTCCGAAACATAGAAATTAGAAATTTGCGGTACTAAGAATGCGACTCTATGTCTGAAAGTACGACGGAATGGCAGGGACGATCCGTAGTGAGGCACGACGGGACCGTCACAGGCCATTCAGTAAAGTCAGCCTCTGAACTTGTGACGGAAAAAGCTAAAGCAGAGGACAGACCGTCGCAGGCGCCCGAGGAGGGCGTCACAGGCTGCGACTCCCAGGCGGTAGGTCGGAATTTCTGGTAAGTAATTTAAGAAGCATTTGGACTATTCCTGCTTTAATTATAAAGTAGTGGAGTTAATGTTAATAAGTCTAATTTACTGGGGGCTAAAAGAGGTGGGTAGCCTTCAGTAATTAGTTGGGGTTATTATTGCCATCTTTATACTTAATTATATGCTAATTAGGGTGTAAGAAAGAGGGTTTGAATATAAAAAATAGAAAGAACAAAGAGGAGAGGAGAAAGAAACGACTCGATTCACAGAGAGAGGAAGAACGCAGCTTGACAAGATAGCTTGTTGATCTCAATTCTTCGTGGAGGGTAGGTTGGAGGTTATGGTTTTACGCTATTCGTAGTAAACTCTATAGCAAATGATATGTATTGGGTAGTATTGTAAACCCTTCTATATGCTTAATTGTATGCTGTGTATGAATGTGAGTATACAATTGTTTGATAAAATAAGCATTGATGAACTATGAATATTAATTCTTGAACAGAAAAGAAACCCTAATTAATTGTTAATAGATGATGCTGCCCGTGGTAGTAAAAAGGACGGCTGATGAGCTTAAATGATGAGAGTAGTGGAGCGGATGTCAGAACCGACACGTCGATAGAATTAGGGGACGGGTGTCACGAACACCGACACGTAGATTAGGGATCGGGTGGTTGTCACGAATCGACACGTAAAATTAGGGAATCAGGTGTCACGAAACCGATACGTAGAATTAGGGATCGGGTGTCACGAACGACACGTAGAAGTAGGGGATCGGGTGTCACGGTTCCGACACCAGGATAGTATTGGAGCAGAGTGTCACGTACCGGCACGAGAGAAATAAAGATAATGAATATTGAAGTGTTCAATACTCAATCATTGAACCTATGCCCAAAGGGGATGGTATTAGGCTTGAGTCCCTCATATGTGAACTGGACGGTGCTTATAATGATTTAGAATTGTTGTGACATGTGCGTATATAGTGATTTATGAAATTATTGCTATCTACTGTTTTCTACGTTGAGTGGCGATGATAACCTACTCAGTACTCGTGTTAGTATGACCCCTACTGTATGTTTTTCTGTGTTCTATATGTGGAGTGCAGCAAAATACCGTCGTCTTAAACTCAACCGCAAACTCTAGCCAGTTCATTACACCGTGTTTCAGGGTGAGCTAACGCTTCTAGCTGGGACTGGATATTCTTTTTTTTTTTTGATTCCTATTGGATTGATGCCTGAAGTTCCCGGCATTGGGACTAGCTTTGGTATTGTAGCTTCTTAGGAATACTTTTTCTTAGTTAGTAATTTGATCAAGATGTTCTTGGGTGAGACTTCCAGAGTTTGGAACTAATAGAGGTTGAATTTTAGAAAGAAGTTATAGAATTGATTTTTATTAATGAGTTAAGTCTTCCGCATTACTTTCTGTTGCTATTATATGATAATGTAGGTTAGATTGGTTTGGTTCGCTCACATAGGAGGGTGGTAAGTGTGGTGCCAGTCGCGGTCCGTTTTGGTTCGGCATCTTGTCTGATAATGTTTGCTTTTATGGAGATATTTGCGACTTCAAACTTCGGATTTCAAATGAAAAAGGAATTCTTATAATCTCAGCCGGGTCACATCGGGCCCCATGTCAATGACATAATGCTTCCTTTCTGCAGTATTGTCCTTGTGTCTGGTATCCGTCTGTCATACTTATCTCTTATAATTATTTATTTTAAAGTAAAGGACGCGTTTCCCAACAGTTTTCCACATGTGTGGTTAGTGAGTAAATGGGATGGGACTCAACAAATTTTGACAAAGAGGCATTGCCTCTTTAAAACTAGATAATAATAATAATAAAATAATAATAATAATATATATATTATATATATTAGGATATATATATATATTTATTTTTTAAGTATCTTAAATTATGTTTATGCAATTGATCAAAACTCATACCGGATCATCATCATTGGGGGTTCTGAGCAAATTGCATTGAGTCTGGAAATATTATCCCCCGAATTATTTGGGCTGAAACGAAATCTTGTCTGGGGCTTTTGTATTGGGCTAGGGTTTATATGTTTTTTTTCTTGTTGTTAGTAATTTTTCTAGGTTGGGTTATAAGGGATTCTAGATATTATATTTTTGCGATTTTTAGTTTTTGTCTATAGTCTGATTTGATTAAGAAAGAGGTGGAACCTTTTCGGAAGATGAACCTTCATCCTTTTCACTTTTGCAAAAGTGACAGCGCATCAACGGGTTGAGAGAAGTCGTTACGGCTACCGTTGTGAACCGGACTAGCTGTATCTTCATTCCGATTACAAGTGAAATTTCTTAGGCATTAGTTTGAAATGCACACCCATCTCATCCATTTTATTTGGGATGGAAAACCTGTCTAATCTGTCGAGTTTGTACATCTGGTGTAGTTACCTTGTTTCCATTCTTGGAGTCTTTCTCTGGCTTGGCATTTTCTTGCATTAGGGCTTCTTTCTCAAATTAGTCGTTTGAATGCTTCGGTTCATGGATGAGCACTTGATCGCCAAAATCTTACTTATCTGTGAAATTATATATGAACCATTTAAAATTTATCATTAACAAAATAAATTTTATATTCAGTAATATGGAATAAATATTTTGATTTGGTCCAACACTAAATTAAAATCTAATAACTATATAAAAAAAAAGTAACGTTAAGTAAAAGTCTTATTTATTTATGTAAGTATAAAATTTATTAGAAATTCATCTACTGCATATTAATTTTTTAATTGTAATATTAGAAATTCTCTTAGTTATTTTTAATTATTGCAAATGTTACACGCTTTAATTATAATATTATGACTTCTTATAGTTATTGCATTAATATTTTTTTCTTATATTAACTTTTGACCAATATTTTTCATATTATTACTACTCCTATATATGTGATAACGATGTTGTTTTTTCTTAGACGAATCATGCTTGGTTGAATAAATCAAAAAATTGTTTAAAAATATATGAATTATATCTTCGTTGGGTGTAAGATAAACAGGTGATTATATATATGATTTCACATATAGAATATATTCTTTAGTTTTAATTTTTAGTGTTTCGAGTTAAAAAAAGTGTGGAAACATTTTCTCATTAACTATAGACAGTTAGATAAATATCTTTGATTTATTTACATCGTCAATTCAAAAAAAGTCAAATGTGAGAGGCAAAAAAAAGAACGCCATTTATATGTTATAACTTATAAAATAAAAATTAATATACAAAAATAGTTCTAAAAATAAATGTAGTCCGTTCTTCATATGTCATATGACATCTAACAAAAATTGGTAATACCACGTGCAGACATATGGTTAGATGACAAGAAAATAACAAACAACTATCATCTATAAGGTAATATAGTGGATACGACAATTTCATGATTGAACTCATCAAATTGAAATAAATATTACATTATTGCAGTGAACTAATAAAAATTTCATTACCCATCTCCATAGGGTTCGTAGTGGTAAGAAAATATATATGATGATCCACATTGAACGTTCATAAAAGAACCTGAATATCTATTTTGTGCCCAAACTATTAAGTCAATTTCACTAAATTTTCTAAATTGATAATCACATTACCGAAAGACTAGTACTAGTATATGACATCAACATCTAAGGAGGAGCCATGTAAATGAGTGGATGGAATGGAAACCCACTCTTGTACTGCATCAACATTATTTCTCCAAGTAATATTTTTCCTATAAAAGGCAATGCGGGATATCAAAGATAGAGAAAATAAAATTTTACTTCTACTTTCTACTTAATTATTCCTTCTCTCTCCTCTTGCAATTAAAGTGTAATATTTTTTCTATTTGATTCTTTTTGTTCATTTTTATTTTGTCATGTTGCATTTTCAAAAGTAAATTTGCTAATTTTTAAGTTAATTAGATACATTTATTCAATCTTTTGAAAATAAAAATTAAATTATTCAAAAATTATACAAAAAGATTATAAATTGAATTTTTTACATATCAATTATGATAAAAACTAGTAGATAAATATATATATATATATAATATATATATATATATATATTATATATATATGGAACATATAAGGGGAGTATTTAAAATGTGTGAATGGCATGGAACCAACCTTTTAGTGTAGAAACATTACTTCTCCAAGACTATGATTTCATAAAAAGGCAATGCAGGATGTCAAATATAGAGAAAATAAAAATTTACTTGTACTTTCTACTTACTTCTTCCTTCTCTATCTCTTTGCAATTTAAGTGTTATATTTTTTTCTGTCTATCTTGTAATGCTTACATTTTTGGAAAATTAAGTTGATTTATTTTTTAAAGTTAAATTAGATTATATTAATTTAATTTTTTGAAAAAAATTGGATATTCAAAAGCTATATAAAAAGTATTATAATTACAGTTTTGCGCAATCAATATGAGAAAAGAACATTGTCTTTTTTTTTTTTTTAAAATATTGCGTCAAAGCTCTTGTAATTGGGGGGACTCTAAAAAAAATCATGACAATTAATGTGGATGATGGAGTATGAAACTTTTAATGTATTTACGGGGTCATTGGTACAAAATCATGCAATGCAGGAAGTTAGTATGCAGATATTAGGAATGCAGGATTATTTTTATACAAGCGTTTGGTCTGCATTGTTCTCCTAATTTTGTGTGTGGTTGAAAAGTTTACCAAAAAATTCTTTTCAATTATTACCTTGTGGCTGGAGTTATTATGAGATTTTGAATATTTCATGTAATTCGAGTTAGTTAAGATAGATAATAAAAAGACAATAATATTTTACAAACATTTTAAATAGGATGGAGGATAAAAATTTTTCTGTCATATTGACTTTTCTCACTTAAATTATTGAGAGTAAATAATTGGCATCTTAAAACATTGAGTTAATAACTCAAAAGGTCACACAAACTATAATGATTATAGGGAAAATTATTGAACTGTGGTTTTGTATAAGTAGATTTTTTTAAAAAATCTCTTTATCATGAAAATAAATTTACCCCAAAAATAAACTAGCAAAATAATGAAATTACTTTATACTCTAGATGTGCTGTGTGTATATATAGTTATATATGCACTCGTGATAGACTACTTGAGTAATTTTTAATGGACTTTCGTTAAGAGGCAATATTTGATTTTAAATTGTTCTTCATCCATACATCAACATTAGCATATTAGTCGGATTATAATATTTAGATTAATAATAAATAGATAAATAACGCATATTTTAGAAACAAAAAATTATAAGCTAATTTATTTAAATAAATTATTAGTATTAAATATAAAAATAAATATAAAATCAAAAAAATAATTAACATGATTAAAGGATTTTGAGGGGGTATTTTTGTTTTACTAGATAGTTCCATGGTATTAGAGCTTAATATCATTCAAATGAAGATATTAAATTATACACTTCTCTAATACTATGTAGGTGCATTTAATAATCCCTGGGATTAATAATTATAGATTCAAAATCCTACTAAACATAGTATAAATAAAGGTAAAGTAGTTTTTTTAAGGAAGATAAGATAGAAAGGAAGGGATATGTGGATCTCTTCCCCACCTTACCTTTGATAGTATATAGTAAGGATAATTTTGGTAGCCTTAATTGTCACTTCATTAAAAAATAAAACTTGAATTTTGTTTATATTTAAGTTATATGTCCAAAGTTTCTATTTATTTTTTAAATTGTCCATTTAATTAAACATCGTTATATAAATTAAGATGTATTGAATACAAAAGTCTTATTTTTCTTTTGTGAAAACAAACTTATTCTATTATTCGTAAGAGGGGTTTATGGGTATTACATGTCATGACATCTTTTCATTAGGTTTCCTCCGCACCTTTGAAAATGAAAAAGAAAAAGTTAATAAGATTTTGTTTTACTTGATATAATGAAGTATATTATATCTTTGCAAAATCAACAGTTTCCTTCCCATCATGAGCTTTTCTGAAGAAATGCTTGACATAATCCGAATAAAGAACCTGCTTATACACTGCCTTCTCACCACTTTCTAACACTTCTTGTAAGGGACCAATAACATCATTAGGCTTAGGGTTCACAAATATTGGCACTGAAACTCTGTTATTGCTTCCATTAGCAATAACACGATGCTCGATACTCTTGTATCGACCATTGCTCAGAATTTGAAGTGCATCACCAATGTTAATCACAAGCGCTCCACTTATTGGTGGGACAGGAAGCCAAGTTTCATTGCCTAGTTTTTTCACATAAAGCCCTCCAATATTGTCTTGAAGCAAAATGGTTAATGTTGAGACATCAGAGTGACGTCCAACCCCGACAGTAAGTTCGGGGTTTGGACATTTAGGATAGTAGTTAAGGTTGATCCTTTTGGAGCCCATTAGAAGTGATTCCCTCTCTTCATCAATTTCCTTCACATTTAGTCATCTCATTAGTGATTCCATCAGTCTTTTGATCACAAGCTCAGTCTTTTTCATGAACTCAATTGCTTCATCCCTGAGATTAAACAACAAACAAAAAATTTCAAAAACAGTTAGGATGACACATAATATAATCATAAGTACTAGTAGAAAATATATATTCTCTCTAAATATAATTAAACTTTTAAATAACATAATCACAAAATTGATCAAGGCATCAGAGGAACTTTTAATCCAAATTTCGCAACTGAGTTTGCGATTAAATATCATACATATTTAATAAATTTCCTAATATGGATAAGAGGAAGTTGCTCAAATCGTAAATACCCCTCACTAACAACCTTAAGGTTGTGAGTTCTTGTCACCAAGGGAACAAAGGTGGGAGCTCCTTGGGGGAGGGGGAAGGGTTAAATAAAATCCTAATCCGTATCTAATGATCCGCCCCTGTCATGGTGAGATATAATATGATCAAATAAAAAAAAGTATATTTTCTCTAAAAAATTAAACTTTTAGATGAAACAATATTTAATCAAACTTAAAATGAGAGTGAAACTGCAAGAAGGGTTGGATTTTATTTGCCCTAAATTCTACCATAAATAGGTTTTCCTTGTCGGAAAGGTTTGAATTGACTAATCCTTTTTCTTGTAGGAAAAGGTTTAGGACTCTAAAATAGAGCTTGTTCCTTCTAACTTAATCAGGGCATTCACAATGTAGTATTAAGGGTTTGAGAGTTGGGTTAGGGGGAGAATTATGGGTCACAAGTTTGATACGTTATCACTTAGTGTGGGTGAACTCCCATGTATATGAGTGAATTGGTGAGGTTTTGATTTCCCTCGGTAGTTTGTATTCAGATTATAGGGAATTGCCTAATCTCTTTGTGGACGTAGGTCGGATTGGGGCAGAACCACGGTAAATTTTTGTGTCTTTTGGGAGAGTTGTCTAGTTGTTCTTCTTACTCGTGGTCTTTCAGGTTTGCTTTGCTAGCTTCCGCGTTTACCCTGCTTATTTTGGTTCCTACAAGTGGTATCAGAGCCAGATTCAAATGATGGAGTCAGGATTAGTGGTTCGATATCGTGATTGAACCAGGTAGAAAGAGCCAGGTGTTCAGATTGACGGGGTGTAGTTCTTAGCCGCAACTTTTTGACAGGAACGAAGATTTTGTGGGAGAAATTGGCAGAGAGGCTCTCTGTGTTGAGGACAAAATTTTCAAAGGAAGATTATGGAGAGGATAGAGCAAGTTGTTGAAAGATTAGGTGAAAGAAGGTGGACAAACTTTGTTTTGTCAGAAAATTCAGGCCAGGGGGAGATTTGTTGGGTTTTATTGCCTAAATTTCTTACAATAATAGTTCCTTGTAGGAGGAAAAGGTTTTGAATTGACTAATCCTTTTCTTGTAGGAAAAGGTTTAGGACTCTATAAAAGAGGCTTGTTCCTTCTCACTTAATCAGCATTCACATGTAAGTCTAAGGCTTTGAGAGTTTTAGTTCGGGGGAAGGATTTATGGGTAACAGCTTGATACGTAACACTTGTGTGAAACCTCCATGTATTCTGAGTGAATTGGTGAGGTTGTTTCCCTCTGTATTTGTACTCTCAGATTTATAGTGGATTGCTCATCCCTTTGGTGGAGTAGGCGATTGATACGAACCAAGTGACAATTTTGTGTCTTTTGGTATATTTCTCGTTGTCGTGTACTCGTGGTCTTTCAAGGTTTGCTTATTGCTGCTCTCCGAGGTTTACACCTGATATTGTCGTCTAACAAGCCAGGAGGCCCAAAGTGCAGATGCTTCTTCATCAGAAACATAAAAGAGGCTAAGGTAATCTTTCCACTCTAATGCCTTTTCAGCTTGAGGAGTAAAGCTTGTCCCAAAACGAACATTATTTGTACAAGAATAGTCTTTTGAGTAGTTGTTCTTTTCTTGAGCAGGCAACGCAAAGAACCTATGAGTAGCATCTTTAACATTCTCAAAAACTTTTATTGGAATTCCATGATTAACAATCTGGAAAAAACCCCATTTCTCTGCTGCATTACATATCATGTTGTCCACTTCCGTATCGATTCAAATTTTGTTTAGACAATGACTGGTATACATGGCTCTTCATCCACCACCACACAATCGAGTTTATTCGTTCGTGCAAGAGGTTGAATGTCTGTTTAGGAAGTGTTTGATATGCTCATGTATGAGACCTTTACTCCAGCCCTTCATTACACAAAACTTTTGACATCCATGTGTTAGGATCCGAAATAAAGGCAGGGGGGATATGTGAAGCTAGCAATGCAAACCTCGAAAGACCACGAGTAAGAAGACAACGAGAAAAATACCAAAAAGACACAAAAATTTAAAACGTGGTTAGATCAATCGCCCTACGTCCACAAAGGAGCTGAGCCATGCACTATAAATATGAGATTATAAAATACTGAGAGAAAACAAACTCAACAATGTCACTCGGAATAATGGGAGCGTTCACACAAGTGATAAACGTTATCAAGCTCGTGATCCATAAATTCTCCCCTCTAACCAAAACTCTCAAGCCTTAAGACTACAATGGAATATGATTAAGTTAGAAGGAACAAGCTCTATTTATAGAGTCCTAACCTTTCCTACAAGGAAAATGATATAGTCAATTCAAACATTTTCCTACAAGGAGAAACCTATTTATGGTAAGAAAATTTAGGGCAAATAAAACCCAACAATCCCCCCTTCCCCCCAATTGGCATGGAATTTCTGCAAAATAAATTTGTCAACCTGCTTGACTGAATCTTAACAATTGCTTCTCCTCTCCAGATTGCCTTTACAAAATTTAGTCTCAACACAGAGATCCTCTAGAAACAATTTCTACCAAACAAAAAATCTTCGTTACTGTCAAAAAAAGTGGCGGTAGACTACACCCGTCCCAAGATGAACACCTCTTTCGAACCTGGTTCAATCATCGATATCGAACCACGGAAACCTGAATCGCGTCATGATATTGTCTCTGATACCAATTGTTAGGACCCGAAACTAAGCAGGTGTAAACGCGTGAAGCTAGAAAAGCAAACCTACAAAAGACCACGAGAGTACGAAACAACGAGAAATACACCAAAAGATGATGACAAGATGTTTAATGTCTTTCAAGACAATACAATGAGCACTTAATTATTCTTCAAAAACATCCTTATTTTAGAGTGTGCTTTTCTTATTGAAAGCCAAAAACCAACTACAATAGGATTACTATTCCAATCCTTTTCTTAAAGAATTGGAAACCAATTAAGGAGAATAATTCAATCTTGTTCCAAGGAGGATTAGGCATGGGCCTTTGGCTAGAACATGGGCAAGAGCCCAACAAACTCCCCCTCCCAGCCAAGGGGCCAAATGGACTTCAAGTAGAGGGATCTCTGACAGGCATTCCTGCCTGCACACTTCTACCAAAACTCATGATTGTCTAAATGAGTTATTCCACTATCTCTATGAGTTATCTAACATTGACTTCATCATAACTTCAGGGTCTCCCATATTAGTTCAATAGAAGATACTCATCATGAGAATAAGTGTTGAACTTCGCTTCTCTCTAGGAGATCTTCTAACAAGAGGTTCTGAGCATCTGAAGCGGTCAGTCCAACATGACGTTGGTTTGATTATCAACCACACACATCATCAGTAGGAACTATACATGTCTAACCACATATCATCAGATCCTTTGATCATTACCTGGGGTTTCTCTCCTGGGAAAGAGCGTATCACAAGAGTAGGAATGGATCGAAATCAACTAAAGCTCTCATCAGTATGCGAATCTAGTTCTTAGCTGTCAATACTTCAATTGAGTTTGATCGCAAAGAACCCAACATCACGCTTCTAATGAGTTTCTATCAATTGGATCATAAAGCGATATCCAAATCATCTTGACCATAAACCAATGAGAACATTGCGTAGTGTTAACATCCAATTTTACCTCTAATCTTTTGGGAACATGGCACACCAAAGCTTTACACCCAAAACACTTTCAAGTGATCAAAGAAAACCCAAATCCTGTATCAAACCAACTCTGTTTGGACACGTCACATCCAAGCAACACAAGGAGACAAAGTGATAAAACATAAGCAACAGGTTAAGTGCCTTAGCCAAAAAGAATTGGAGTTTAGCCTCTGAAATCAAACATCTAACTCTCTCAAACTAAAGTTCTGTTAATCCTGCCTGCCAAACCATTTAAATGGAGGAATGAAGTCTTGGAGGGAGGAGTCTTCTGATGACGTATTCTTGCGATTTTACCAGTAGTTATCAAAGGGACCAATATACTCACCACATTATCAAGTGCGATACATGTTATAATTTCTTTCCCTGTTTGTCTATCAGATAAGGCTTGAAACGTTTAAACTACAGCAAGCATTGATCTGGAGTGCAAAGGATATACCACATCTTGACGGAGAATGTATCATCAATGTTGGAATTAGCAAAGTAAAGGCACCCCTTTTGACCTTCACTTTGACAGACCACATAAATTGAGTGTACTAGCTCCAATAGCTCAGACTTCTTGAAGGAGGATGACTTTGAAAGAAACTCTTTTCGTTTACCTGCACAGACAATGAACAATCCTTTTCACCTTTGCGTTTCATACAGCAAGCAAACTTCTTCTTAGCCAAAACAGGGGATCCCCCTCTTGCGATATGATAAGCCTCTTGTGCCACAATTATGAACAATTCTCCTATCCACCATAATTTATAGAGTGCACCAATAATCCAATCCTGTGTCACGTATTAAATTTGAATTGTTTTCTCCTCGAGCTAAATTAGTGAGGGCGTTGGGTGAGCTTTCAATTGGCCATGCACACGTCATTATGATAGCCATCATTCATCTAGTTGTCCTACAGAGATCAAATTTATTGGGAAGGTCTGGAGCATGCTTGACATCTGAAGGACAACGGTTGAACCAGTATAGTGTTCAAACAAAAGTGCCAACACCAAACACCTTAACCTCACAGTATTACCCATCTTTAACACCTCGGTTAACAGAAGTATAAGATGAAAAAGAAGTCTTTTCTTGGGTGTCGAAATTGATGTAGCTCCAGAATCTACTAGCCAACTTGTGTTGGAGATACAAAATTATTGACGTCTTATCACAAAGCGAGAGAAGGTCATCATGGACACAGGCCAAAACATGATTTCGGTGTTTTATTCTTCTCCCTTTTTAAGATCTTGCTTCAATTGTTTACAAAATCTTTTAAATGTACCTTTCTTCCACAATTATAACATATAATATTTGATTCTGAATTTTGCACTTGCTTCTGCTTTTACCTCTACTTATCGGTCGCTCTTGTCTTATGTCTCCCCCGAACTTCGTATATAGTACATCTGAAATGTCGAAGATTTGTCTTGAGATTTTCTCCTAACTCTTCATTCAAACACCACTCTTTGGATTATTCCATATGTCACCTTTCCACCAGAGTGGCAGGAGAATTTCCCGTTAAGAAACACGAAGAAGGTTCCCAAGAATCAGGTAGAGTTATTAAGAAGCCAAAGTCCTTGTATTTGCATCATCAAAAAATTCACGCCCAGGTTCGTTGATAGCTGAAAAGAAACCATGGAAAATAATTTATATGATCAAGAATAGGAAATACCTCCTCAGTATTATTTGAAAGGTCATCAATTGCTGTAACAAGAATAAATGTTATTGCCCAGTTTTTGAAGCGTAAAAGCGGTCTCCAACTTTTCCCACAATGTTTAGCATGGTCTTCACAATAGGTTGAGCAAATTATCTTAAACCCATTGTCTTATATATCAACATACTGTTGGTGGATCAAATCTCCCAAATTTTCATGGTCACATTCTCGGGGTTTTATGAGCAGAGAAAATCGGGGAAAAAAAAGGGGGATGCCTCTTCTTCACGAAAATAGATCTTTCATCTTGCGTTCATATGTTGTAGTTTCTTCGTTTAGGACATACCATCTTGCTCATATTCCCCTCCACTATGATAACCTTAGCTTTGATACATTGTTAAGACCGAAAATAAAGCAGTGTATATGCGGAGCTAGAAGCAAAAACTCGAAAGACCACGAGTAAGAAGGACAACGAGGAAATATGCAACCAAAAGACACAAAGATTAACTGGTTCGATCAATCGACATACGTCACAACGGAGATGAAGCAATCCCTATAATAGGAGATTAAAAAAATACTGGAGGAAAGAAAAACCTAACCAATTCACTGGAATCATGGGAGGTTCACAAAGTGATAAGTATCAAGCTAGTGGATCCATACATTCTCCCCTAACCAAAACGCTCAAAGACCTTAAGACTACATGGTGAGGCTGATTAAGTTGAGAAGGAAACAACCTCTATTATAGAGTCTCAACCATTCCTACAGAACAGGATTAGTCAATCAAAAAAAAAAAAAAACAAAAAAACATTTGCCTACAAGGAAAAACCTTTTATGGTAAGAACTCGGGCAAATAAACCCAACACCATGTGTTGGAATCAATATTTTTTTTTTTGAGAATGTTGCCAATGTTGGAGGCCATTGCTTTTGTTTATTTATTAATTTTAGCTATGAGTTATATGTTGAGAGAATTGATGCGATAAATTCAAGTCTATGGAAAAAGCTATATATAGTTGTCTCTTTCAAGTATTCAAGATTGAATTACTAGTTTTTAAGCCTAATTCCTAGCTTTGGTGCAAACTATGCTTTTTTTTATGATATGCTCAAGTTGCATTGTGATTATCAAATGGAAAATAACTCGGTCATTAGTATTATATTCCTCGTTCGAAATTATTGTCACGTGCGTTTATCGAAAGTTAATTTAATTAATTTTGAAAGATAAATGAGATTCACATTAATTTGATTATTTAAATAAAAAAATCTAACTATTTAAAACTTACATGAAAAGTATATCAATTTATTTTTCAAGTAATATGATGAAAAAAGTGATCGTAAAATGTCAATCAAAACTTTTTATAATGTGACTTAAAAGTAAGTAGAAATATTGACAAAATAATTGTGAATGAAGAAGAAGTATATAATCAAAAATAATTTATTTTGGTGAGGTAAAATATTTGCACGGTCTTATTTGTTTTTTTGGATAAGCCTCAAGTGGCATTGATTAATCAACTCGCAATACTTGGTCATTAGTTACTATTACTATCAAAAATAATTTTTATTTTTGTGAGGATAAAAATATTTGTACGGTCGAATTATTTATTTCGTCTATCTCAATTTATGTGAAGAGATCAGGAATAAGAGGGTCAATATACCTAAGTTTGACGTGATCTTCCAATTTATGCAAATTAAAATTTGTATTATGATTTAGACATAGGATATGCAAAGTATTCTATCCACTTATGCACGCAATCTAGAGACGCATTTATATATACTAAGGTCCTATTACCCCTGAACTTATTTTATTAATAATTTTATACCTTTTTCGGCCTACGTGGCATTAATCTTGTGGAGTCCAACGCAGAATTGACTTCTTTTTCAAATTAGTGGTCTGAGGCGAAAAGGGATAAAAAATTACTATAAATAAGTTCAGGGTGGGGTAATAGGACCTTAGTTATAGTATGAGTGTGTCTCTGAAATTAATTTCTTCCTGACAGAGATTGAGGGATACTTGGGCATTTTCCTAACCAACTACATGAAAGTACTAAGGGGGTCGTTTGGTATTGTATAAGATACATTGTTATTCATGTGATAAAAAATATTACTATATTTGGTAGACGTTTTTGATAGTAGGTATACAAGTCAACATAACTTTTTCATGTTTGGTTGCAGTTTTTTGGTCCTACATATTAAATAGCAACTATACTTATGAGAGAATCTTTGTATAAGTTTATGCAAGGTAGAAGATGGAATAAGTTATGTGGAATATTAGTTATACATGTATTAAAATGATAAATTACATATTTACCACCCTATTAATTAATTTAATTTTATTATTGTTTAATTAAAAATTTTATTATTTTCACTATATATAAGTTTTGTTGTTTTTATTCCTTTTTATTTAGAATCATTTTCATTTCTTTAATTTATTTTATTTTTTAATTGAAAAACTTTAATGTTTCCGTGTATGTGTTTTTATTTCTTATTATATAATATTATTTTTATTCTTTTTTTTTATACTTACCGTTTTTGATTGATTTATGCAAATATAAATATGTTTTAAATATTAGAAATGATTGTCATATTTTTAACTGTACAGTATGGCTAAGTAAATAAATATTAGCATTATATATTATCAATAATTTTCCCATTTTTAGCAGCATTATTAGATATTTTGTAAATATATATATTAATAATTTAACAACAATTTAAATTCAATAGTTAATACTTCCATGTATTTATATTGTATATACATAAATAATATCTAATATATAACTAATACCTCCATAGCATCATACCCTGTCTAGTTAACCTATCATACTAACTTTCATAACTAAAACTTGCATAGCAAATCCCATTGCATAGCTAACTCTGCTACTAAACTCTTCATAGCTAATACTTGCAATACTAACACTGCATAGCTAATTATGCATACTCTAACCACTTAAATTCACCAAAAATGGCCTAATTTAACATGTTGTTGTTTTTTTAAAAAAAGAAAATATTTTAAAACAATATAATGAAGACAAAATGATTTTGACTCCTCAGTAATAAACACATTTAAGATAAATGGGGACGAATGAAAGTATAAAGTAATTACATATAAATCTCTACGAGAATACTGATCGAAGGACAACTAACATAATATAATGTACAAATTATAATGATAGCACTAAAAAGATATTTATATAGTATATATATAACTTAAAAATTACTCTCTCAATCCGTATTTAGTTGTCTATTTTAGAAGTGACACACATATTAAAGAATTCAATTATTATCATACATTAGTTATAATTTTATTCTTAACTTAAAAGATTATGCAACTTTTCAAGCATAATAAATGTATTTTCTGGTTTCAAAAAATATGCATTACAACTTAATAATATTAGAAATTTTATAGAACCAAATAAGGGCATATTAGGAAAGAAATTAATATCTCTTAATTTGTTAAAATGAACATATAAATCGATACAGATAAAGAAGAAAATATGAACAAATAAATAGAGACAGAGCGAGTACTTATTACCTTTTAGGGGAAAATCTGTTTTGATATTTATGTATTGGTCTGAGAAGATACGAGTTGCTGACGTTATGAATTTTTAAATTATTGACAAAACAAAAAGGAGAAAAGCAAAGCCTTGGCATGTTTTGTTCAAGTTTTAGTACTGGGGGCTGGTGGAAAGAGGTTGAATTTTTTTATCATTACTTGATTATTATTTTTAATTTTCTATCTTTTTCTATTATTTATTTGTTCTGTGTCATAAGCTCTTTGAAAATTCTTGATTTCCTGTCATTTCAGGCCTAATAGGTATTAACAAAACTCAAATATATCCATGGTTAATGCATGGTTAGGGCCATTGCAGTAGGTGACACTTGCTATTTAACTTGTATGAGTGATCACATCTCAACGACTCAATCAATCTATTTTTTTTATTGAAAGCGTTACTATCCTACCATATCAATATGCACCTTGAGCGTAGGAATATAGCAACTAAAGAACAAAAAATCAATAATTAATATATAATATGTACCTCGTACTGTGGATAGGGTAGCAAATTAGCAGCAAAGTTCTTAGGATCAGCTAAAATAAACTCGCAACTCTTAACTAATTGACACTCTTAACCTAAATCAACTTACCTCATACTACCAACTTTTTAAATTAAATTTGGGAGATTTGATTAGGATTTGGACCAATCTAGACTTTGTGAATTGGGACAATGTTATTTTGAATGAAACCCACATAGGTTTATTCACAAACCACTCAAAATCTAATTCACATAAGTCTATTGTCCCAATTTTAATCAGATTAAGGGGTTTATGGGTTCAATTTACATTTTGAGAAAGTGTTCGCTGCCCTCACATACATGTTCGCGAACGTGCGATTGACCAACGACTTGACTTAAACATTTGATTAATTTTAGAAAAATTAATTAAGTAATGAAACCCCATTTTTATTTATAAGGAAACAAATCTAAAGGGATTTAAAGGAAAATGACTCTCTAATATTAACAAACAACTAATAGGTAAGTAAACAAATACTCAAATATTTCACTTGAGCATAAAAAGAAGAAAGGCTATCTCTTTGGGAATTAAATTAAATTAAACCAACTTATATAAAAAGGTTAGAATATAATAATCAAATGAAGACGAAATAAAATCAAATTATTCGGCCTATGCCCAACCAGTCCTAAATCTACAATTCTGTTATAAATGGGCTTGGCCCATTTTTGGGATCTTTTGGACCCATATTTCTGCTAGGACCTGTTGGAACATAAGCAAAGTCAAGTGAAATTGGGCTTTGGCCCAATTTGATGTCAAAGTGGACGTATATACATCAAGTACACAATTTATATGGGACTCATACTTTATCTCTGGCCCTGTCTTTTATTTTCAAGGATAAATGATAGAAATCTCACCTAAGTTCTCTTATTACCATTATCTGCTATTAGTTTCACAAATCCCCAAAATTCCTCATTTTCGCACATAAGACTAATGTATCAGCGCATTAGATTAATGTATTTCGCGCATCAGATTAGTGTATCTCGTATAAAATGTACATCAGATTACTGTCTCATGTATAAAATGTAATGTGTCTTACTTAACGATTAATGTATCTCGCATGTCATATTACTATATCAACGCTTGTATTATTGTATCAGTTTGAGGAATTTCTGTAATTATTAACTTATAAAGGAAAAATGCTAATTTTTCCTTAAAAGTATTTGATTTCTGTCCTTTCCCCTTCAACCTGTAGCAACTGCGTTTCAACCCATATTTCCCTATTTTTGTGAATTGTATATCAGTATTTTTGCAGTGTATACAACATGTATACAGATACTTCTTGAGCTTTCTAAAGGCTGCATCCTTAGTCCCTGTAAACCTGCTATCAATTTGAAAACCGCTTAAGGCTGACTCGATGGAGGGAAATTGGGTCACAGGTGCAAATACGCAGAAATTAGAAAAAATAATTCATTGTATGAATATTTATTATGTATTCTTCCTGCCTTTTTTTTTAATTTAAGGATATTGTTGAGATAGATAAATAGATTTCGAAGGGGAAAAATGATACGACATGAAAGGTAAACTATGACCGACTAATAAACATCTACTTTAATTACCAATAGAAAGAACAAATAAATTAACCAGAACAGAACTATGTACAAGGAAAAAGAATCGTCCATTATAGTCAGAAATTTATATTCCATAAGTTAATGAATTGGAAGATAAAATTGAAAATTTTAGCACATGGCCAAAATTATTATTTTTTTACTCTAGAAACTAAGATATAGTAAGAAAAAAATGGTGTTAACTGCCCAAACACCAGAATTTTTTAAAAAAAGAATTATAAAAAATCGTCAAAAAAGTTTGGCAAGCATCAAGGCGCACAACATACCCCGCAAACAAATTACACTGTCACCCTTCGAAACATCAGTCTTGAGAATAGAGTACTTTACAAACGTACAAGTGAGGTTAAGCGATGTTCACTTCATTGCATCATTCAACTAAAGATTATACAGGGACACATTTTCCACGGTAACGGTCAAAGAATTGCAGAGAAGAACAAACAGTCTTAGGCCTAAAAAAAAAAAAAAAAAAAAACAAAACCCCCCCCCTTTCCACCCCCCCCCCCCCACACACTCACACAGTCCAAACTCCACTCAACTTTCACCTTTTCCCTTTTCAACAAATTCCCCAATACTTTTACAACGCAATATCGATAAATCAAATCCATATCAAATAATAATGAACCATTACATAGCATTCATAAAGGAAAGTATAACATAATACTATTTTTATATTCACAAAAACAACAGGTATTAATAGCTTATGTATAATTTATATAGCATAAGTAGTCAATTTTTTGACATAGGTTATGTTGATGTTAAAGGATGAACTTTAGTTATTAGCTTGATTTTGTAGTTGTTTTCTATGTTTATGCACTTACACACATAATTAGTGATTTCAGGAACTCTCGGAGAAAGTGGAGTTGGAACGAAGAAAGAAGGAACAAAGACAGACGTGCAAATGGCTAAGTATGGAAACACCTAGGCGAGGCGCATTGGCAGGCACGCCGCGCTAGGGCCTTACACGCAGAGCCATTGTTGAGGCGCTTTGCTAGGCGCGCCACACCGGGGCCTTACATACAGAGTCATTGTTGAGGTGCACTGGCAAGCTCGACGCGCAAAGTCTAGACGCTCAGAGGATGTACACAAGCGCAATAGTGTCGCGCCGCGCCATGCAGTATCAGATGTGCTAGACGCGATAGAGGCGCGCCGCCCCAGCCAAATTCCGACTTTTCCAAGTTCTAAACATTGACTAGGAATTCTAATTTGAGTAGGATTTGTTCTTAACTTTATCTACTACTATAAATAGTTCCTAGGGCTGCCATTATGAGGGTTCAACTTTTGTTTAGTGTGAATGGCAAGTAATATTGTAATCCTCTTAACTCTTCTATTTTTCGGATTTGTTGATGAACAATTATCATTTTGTTGATTACTAAGAGCATGAGTAGCTAAATGCCCTAGTTCTGGGGTTGTAGTTATGAATCGATTGTTGAGTATTTGAGGTTTCATGAATTAATCTTCGGTTGTCAATTCAAATTACTTTTATATTCTTGTTTTACTATTTTATGCTTGCACACCTAAACTAAACTTGTGTCCTAATATTGTATTGACCATAGTAAAGACTAGATAGACCAGGGAATTAGAAAGCCGGTCCGACCATTAAATTAAGGAGATTAGTGTTTCCGAAGGTTGACGCTCCGGAACGACAAACACGCATGCTTGGTGTATAACATAGGATTAATATAAATCTCGCTTGTTTAGTCTTTTTCTCCCCGCTCAACATGTAGTTAAGATGACTAGATGGGAGACGACGAGAGGTGTATAACTTGGATCATACTATCAACTAAAGATTATTATTACTATTTTTTTAAAAATTTACAAGGGATATATTAATCATTTTTTTTTAATAACTTTGTGAGCTTCAACTCATTATCGAATAAATTATTTGGGTAAATAAAAAATAATTGAAAACGAATCTAAAATTAGAATGAATATCAAAACAAAACAAAAAGTAAATCCAAGCAAACATTCTGACTCATTTCATTAGAGAAATCGTTTTCTAATAATACCCTAAAACATAGGATTTCCTAATTTTATCTCCTTCTTTCTTTTGTCTTTATCGTTGCAGTGAAATTCTTGAATAAGGCTTTCTACATATATTTATCATGGATTACGAACACTTACCCCATTTTCATTCTAACTTTATTTCTCAGCTTTTCAAAGTAAGTATTCTTCTTGTGATCTCTTATCTTCCTTCCCCTTCTCATCTTATTTCTAATCTATTTTTTTTTGTATAGGTAAACTCTGATGGATGAAATGGATACAAACTTGATTTCGAGAAGAGTGACGAGTTCTAAGAGAAGTAAGATGTTTGTCACGTAACGTTCCTTCTTTAGTCGCATCCCTTTCCTCCTCTTTCTTTTTTTCTCCTAGTTATTACTAGTTTTTTTTTTTTACAAATTTTCGTCGTGGAAATATCCAAATGCTCCCGGTAATCTTCTTTCCATTATTCTTTCCCATCCTTAGATCTGATTCTTCCCAATTATTTTTAACGGCTTCATTTTGTTCTAGTGGAACTTTTTGCAAGATGCCATAGCATAGGCTAAGTAGCCTATTGTTTATTACAGTTATGTAAGCACTTTTGAGGCTAAATCATTTTTATATGTATAGCATAACTGTGACCTTTATGGATTTTTTATCCTTGCATGTGCTTGATGTTGTTCATTGCTTCTTATCTTCCTTATACTATTCCACAATGTAGAAGTTTACGTTTACTGAATTTTATACTTCCCATTGATAAATTTGCAAACAGGTTAGCATTAATTTTTTTATGTTCATATCCCTTATTCACTGATTTATTTGCTAACTGATTTTTTTCTCCGAAAAATATATCTTATATGTGATTGAAGTACCTAGATTATTTTTTGAATCTCATGTCTTAGTCATGGTACTTTTTCATATCTTTTTTAAAATACTTTCCTGCGTTTAGTTTTTTAAATACTTCAGTGTTTAGCTGATTTATTCGATGTGAGGGTTCTTGTGCGTGTCGTGACATGACTGTGATCTGAAGTGCTTGTAAAATTGTTGTAGCCTCTGCCTCCATGTTAGACTTTATTTCCAATTTCTTTGCCTCGACATATAATATATCACCTTATTCATTCCTTAGACAAAAATTTTAAGTATTCAATTATCCTTACAAGCCCCATTAGTTCACACTTATTTTTTTTTCTTCTTGTGCAGAACTTTATCTACTAGCATGCCAATATATTCCCGGCTTGTAATTCTGCAAGGCTTCTGAAATTTCATCTCAACTTCTATCAATCGCCACACAAAAATACTTTCTTTTTACTAGTTGAAATACTGTATTTTTACATTGTTGATGTAACTTATAAAAAATAATATTCTTGCCAAGACTTCTAGCATTCCTTCTTTTTCATAGCTTCCTTCATTATTATAGTTGATATTGTCTTCAAGATCTCTTTCAATTTCGCTTGTTTGATGTCCCTCCATCAACTCATAATTTGTTGGTTGGGATAATCAACTGTGCGTGCACTTTTGAACACCTGCACGCATAACAAATTATTTCCATAACTCTTGGTCTATGGGAGTTGTTAAAAAAAGCATGTCATCGTTTCCTCCTTATAATCATATAACAGTAACATCTTGATATGATGTTAATCTTCATCATTTTAAGCTTATATTTTATAACAATTTTATTCTTCCAACTTCACCATAATAGAAAACTAAACTTAAAAGAATCTTTTTTTTCCTAAACTTGTCACGATCCAAAAATAGACGTGATGACACTCGTCTAATCCCATCAAGACAAGTTAGCCTCAAATCTAACAGTAGGAGAAAAATAAAAAAAATAAATCAACAATAGCATAAGTGTTGAAAACTCAGTCAATTTCATAAACAATCCCAAAATCTGGTTGTCACGTGTACAAGTCTCTAATGTATGAAAGGTAATGAAAAGATAAATACAACTCTCAATTTCTTTACTTCTCAAATATAAAAAAGCATAAAATAAGAAATAAGAGGGATGAAAAGAAACTACTTCTCAATATCCTCTAAAAGCCTAGGAGACAATACGGAAAAAGAATGATTCCCACACTGCCCTCGCGGGCTTGATATAATCTACAAAGATAGTAGAAAGCAAGAATGAGTACCACACTCATGAACTCAATAAGAAATACACTAAACAAGGTAAACTAAGCTTTAATACGAGTATATTTCATCGCAACCAAACCACTCTCACTACTGTCACATCCAAGATGTAGTAAGTGGCTATGGTGACTCAATCCCTAGAGTCTCATACAAGCCCTTAATATATCATAACCATAAAATAATGACATGATGCAGAAATTTTAATACTTTTTCCATACCCTCAAAGTCTTTTATACAAAGCAATGATGTCTATGAGCCTTTGTCCTCCAACCATCCTAATACACTTGAATTAAATCTTTGGGATGCAACCCTACAAAAAACTAAAACATCAAAGAGATACATAAAAAGAAGTGGTGGCTTTATCCTCGATGCTATGAGGAATTACCAATCTTCGACTCTTTGCTCCTAGTAAGAACCTAGCTACGACAATGAAACTCAATATTGATGAACCCTACATTTGATAAGAATGTAGGCAAGAGTATGTTTTAGTACAAATTGTACTAAATATGATAGCGAGCATAATGACATAAGAACGAAACATAAGGGTTAGTCAACATAATCCATATACCATAATCATAAGAGATACTTCAAGAAACATAAACTATAAGCACAAGAGACAATAACATAGTCATAAGCATAATATCTTACATATAGATCATCATAACATAGAATGAACATACCATGAGTACCCTTAAAGCATACTTGTGCAATGCATGATTAATATCTCATACTCCCACTCACACTAAGTAAGTTTCTTAAGTAACCATAGTCCATAATTCATATTCTTGTTTTGGAAATCAACCTTAACCGACATAGACCATGTGAGATTAACATGAAATTCGGTGTCTACCCCACACCGAAAATGTGTTGTTCTACTTGCCTAAGGTAGAACCATACTCTTAACTTAGGTGAATCCAATAGCGAAGTAACATATGAGGGCACATAGTTTATTGGAAATCGAACCTCAACTAAAGGAAAAGCTTTCATCCCATGAGATTACTACTAGAAAACCCCACCTCTATTAACGAGGGAGATTCTATGGAGACACACAATCTCTACTAACGGAAGAGCTTACATATCATATCAATATCTACTTGGTGCTAAGCATAATTCCCATTGAGTTCATTATTAAGTCTTGACTTAAGTTTATATTTATGGAAGCATGTCTTGACACTCAACCCAACATACATAAATTCAATAGATGAGACTGGTCTTCCAACCTTAGAATCACTACATGTGAAAAACCTTTCACATTATATCATATTCATGCACAAGTGTTATATGAGAATAACCTTTCAACAACACAACTAGATCATGAACATATTCACTTTACTCTTAAGTGTTTGTAAAGCATGTACTAATCTTCATAAAATATGCATAATGTCATATCTTTCCCTTTGAAGGTCAAAACTCTTATCAAATCAACAAATCTAGAATGACTACATTAGACATGTATGTATTCATAATTCAAGTATAGTACAATTACTACAAGCATAATCTCACACTTCACCTCCTTGACGTTCAAAGCTTACTTTCAATCATCACTCCTGGGTTCACACACTACATGGAAATTAGCCTAACTCATGTGATTCCATCACTTCATACATTCATACTTTCATGAGGTAGATTAGGTAGATAAAGTCCTTCCACAACAATGTTATCTACTAGTCTACCATCATCAAGTCAACTTCCTCTTATGGCCTTAACATACATAATTCATCATACTAGCATTTACCTTCAAACCTAGAAGTCCACATTTATAACTATGAGTCTTTACTCTTAATAGCGCTACTCCATAAAAGCACCTTATGAACCTAGATTACAAGGCATTCTAATCACAAAATCTTCATTATCAAGTGATTCTAGTTTTAAATCATCATAAAGGTTCAACTTCAAGCTTTCCTAGTCATGATCCATCATATATACCATAATCTCATTCAATTCATGTCTATATTCCTTTATTCTTGAACAATTACTATACAACTCATAAATTATAGAAGATCATCTATGAATCCTCAATTTTACCTTTCATGGCATAAATCCACAATACTATAGTTTCATCAATTAGACTAGGGTTAACCATGGAAAACACATAATATCATTATAATAACATAATCTAATATTAAATTAAGCACTATCCACTCAATTGACTTCTAACTTAACATAATCAACAATTTTGGAAGGAACCCTAACTTGATTTGGGGATTTCATATTTATAATTAGGGGAAATCTAGGGAGCTTCATGGATGGAAGAAACCATGTATGGATAAACCATCATACCTTGATTATAAAGCCTTACAAAACTTGCAACAATGGAGTCTTTTTCTAGCTTGACCCTCTTCTTCTTCTTTGAGTTTTCTTGAGAGAAATATTTGAGAGGAGAGCTTTTGAGGATTTGATTTGGGTCTTGGAATAATTGACTTAATTGAGTGATTTTGGGATTAAAATGACTTATATAGATGTTCTAGGCTTGGGAAAAACAACATAACTTTGAGTTAAAACAATTGGAAAAAGACCCAAGAAGTCCCTTGACTAAACTGCCAAAAAGGCATGAAGGACGACTTTACGGATCATGATCATCACCACGTCCTGTCAAACGGGTTGTGAAGAATTTTCAGCCTAACAATGTTTCACTATTTTGGGCATAACTTTTTGCTCTGATATGCGAATTGGGCAAATTTCGTGGTGTTGAAAAGAGGACCTAGAGACCTTTAATTGGATAGGTAATGACTCACCTAATTCTTTTTGATCTAAGAGATATCATCATTTGAAGTTAACCCCAAACTATAAATTTAGTGAAAAGCCCTTCACATGAGTCTCCATGAGCCTTAGTGCCTACCACGAGCCATGGTGCCTCCATGATACAGTAGCTAGGCAACTTTACCTTTGACACCCAAAAATCTAAGGCACCACCGCAAACTTTATCATGAGTCATGGTCATCCCAGAGGCCATGAAGTAGGGACCTCATGGAGAGAGTGTTTGAGCGACCTTTGTTTAGCCACTGCCTAGTCCACATGAGTCGTGGTCCTCATCATGAGCCGTGGTGGTGGTCGTGGAAGGTGAGACATTCTCCATGTAAGAGTGGGACTACACCTAGTCCTCTTCCTGGTCGTGCCCTACAGTAGCCTTTAGGTTTAGTTACTATGTTTCCGGGGTGTTACAACTACAACAATAGCTTACAATATATACTACCGCAAGGATCGACAATCAAGTCTTCCACAGTTAAATGCAACTTTTTTTTTTGTATGGAGTGGTTTAATTTCCTCTGTGGCTTCTTTTTTTTATTTGAAAGTTGCTCTACAGATTTTTTTTGTAATGTGCTATAATCAAATTTGAATTTTAAATGTTAAGCCGACGTATAGTATGGTTTTATATTAGCTCTGGGTCTGGGCACATTAGTGTAATAATTTACTTAAGGTATTTAAAAAATTATTTAATTATAACAGTATTTAGTCCCAAGATTTGTTTCAGATCAGAGATAAACGTATGTTTTATGTTTTAAGATGTAAAATATTTCATTTTAAGTATTTTTAAGACAAGGTATAAAGTATTTCTATTTATACCTCGTGTTGTTTTGTTGTGTGTGTTGATTAATACTTGTTGATGAATATAAATAAAAATAAGTGTATTACAACATAAAAACTTAAGGTAAAGAAAAAACTTATTATTTCTATTGATACCGTCTGATTAATACATTTTGCTGAAAAAAAATTTTTGAATATAATTACACTAATTAAAATATCTAAATAATATAATAATTTATATCAGTATTCCTGCTATAGGGATAGGTTTGGTACGATAATTAGTAGAGGATTTAGCCCTTTGATTTATTTAAGGGATTGATTTAAAATATATTCATCCTTTTATTTATTCATCCTGATTCGGAAAACTAGGATGAAGATCGGGGAAATGCTTCAAATGTGCTCATAGCCCAAAGAGAAAGCAAAGCATCAGAAGAGCCCCTGCTATATCAATTGAAGATCTCTTCACTTATCTAATCGCCATCATCTAAGATCTGAGTATGAGCAAGCCATCAAAGTTTCCAATCAGAGTAAGTTCCTTTTTAGCTATAATTTCATCCATCTGTAATATTCCAGTGTATAGCATTTGATGATTTTTATTTGAAGTTCTTGCGGCTGCACCTGGAGATGAGGATGCGATACTGTGTAAAGTGGTGGCGTTAGTGAAAGCAGATTCTATAGAAGAAGCGTTGGTTGCTATTAAAGACTCTAGCAAAAAGGCTTCTCTTGATCTTAGCTTTTTTAAGGTAATGCCTATTGCACTAATTTAAAGGTGATTAGAAAATAGGAATTATGCACGCATACATATATATATATCTAGAGATTTTAGTTTTGCTTTTACATTGAAATGGGATAATGGTGCTAAGGCGAGTTTGGTATGACACAAATTTTCCACTGAAGAAGTTACTTTTAATGTTTGATATCTGAGAAAACATTTTGTATTATGAGGGTGGATAACTGGCTTCTCTATCCATGTCACTTGCCCCAACCAACACTACTACAATATTACTCCTTTGTTCCAATTTATGTGATTTTTTATTTCACGCGTGAGTTTGTTAAGAAAGGAAAATTTTTAGAAACTTGTGGTTTAAAAACAACCCATAAGAATTGTGGCCATAAATGGTTTATCAATAAGATAAAGTTGAAGTTCCCCCAAGTTAATCTCTAAAGTATAAACAAGTGTATTTTTCTAGGGGACATACTGAAAAAGTAAAATCTAATTGAGAGATGGAGGGATTATATGTCTTTTAGTACTCAAAATCAACTAAGCACTAATTATTCTTTTTGGTGAAGTGATAAAATTGTATTAAAGACGAAGAATGGCATCAAGCGTGGAGCAAAGTTACAAAGCATCTAACTGGTAGGGTCAGGGAGTATTAACGAATAAGCTAAAAACTCAGCAAAAAAACCTGTAAAAAAAAAGTCTAAAGTAACCCCAGACTATGCTAAGAAGGATTCAGGTCAAGGAGCTGATAATAAAATCCAATAAAATTGTCACACTGTTACATGTTGGAGTAAAAATGCTACTCGAATATACTAAATCTAAATGTAATCTAGCATTTAGAGTACTTGTAGGAGCTGAAATTTCCATCAAAGCAGTTCTATTCCTTCCTTTAGATAATACATGAAAAAATTGCCCGCTGCGGGATCATCTCCCCAGATCCTTCTGATGGTTTCATCAACTCTCCAGAGTATCCAACTTTCATAGTTATCTTCGATGGAATAGAGCATGACCCATTAGAGGCCAAGCACAGAGAAAAGGAAAATCGAGGCCAATGTTCATGCTGTACTGCGAGAATTGCTAGAAAGAAAGAGGTGGTGAAGAATTCATGTTATTACGCTTGCATAAGGAAGACCTGTGTCAGGATGATAACTTCTCTTTCTGAGATTGTCTTGTGTCGGGCATTTCCTATGGACTGCTGTCCATGTGAAGCAACTAATTTTGAAAGGTTGTTTAGTCCTCCAAAGAAGGGGGAACCTTAGATTAACTGGTAAGGGTTCAAGCCTTGGAAACAACCTTTGGCAGAAATGCAAGGTAAGGATGCGTACAATAGGCCCTTGAGGTGGGGCCCTTCCCTAGACCTTGCATACAGAGAGAGTTTAGTGCACCGGGTTGCTCTTTTTTGGTCTAATCCTTCAAATACGTTCCAAGGCTCTAAGCTCAAGAATTTCAATTGATGAGAGAGTCCTCTTGTTTTTGAACATTCATTTTCAGTGTTAACTCCCTTCTTAGAGTTTCCCAATAGTATTCTATGTTTGGAGGTAGTATCCAGATGTGTTCTTCCAAAGCCCCAAGGAGGATGAGTAAATGATTGATTTCTCAATCCTGTAGGATTCTTTGGAAGTTTTGCACTCTGGTGCTCTTTGTTTTTGATTTACGCTATCTGAAGAAGTGCTAGAGGGCGACCTTTCATTTTAGTGTCCCCAAATCATAAATCATGCCAAAATTTGACGTGCTTGAGTCCATTGCCGCTTTGAAGGTGAAAACTTTATCTGAGAAAATCATCTGTTTAGGTCTCCTATAATGGTTTTCCCGACCTAAAACACAAGGTTTCATGCCCTCTCTTGGGATACCAATGGTCTTGAGAATCGTATTTGGCAACAATATTGTCATTCCAGTAACATGCCTTAGGTTGACTAAACCTCTGTCGCCATTTCATTAGTAATATGAAGCTTCAAATCTTTGATCCCCAAGCCTTCCTAAGGCTTAGGAAAAGTCACAATTTGCCATTAACCAAAGGACATATGTTATTAACTATTTCTTTCACATAGGAATCTTCTTTTGGGGCTGTCTGTGTTTTATGGCTGAACTTGGCATATGAAATAGAGACATAATGTAAATGGGGATGCTATCAAGGACACTGTTGATTATGGTGAGTCTACCACCTAGAGGCAGGCACTGACTCTCCATGTTGCATGCCTTTTCTCTATTCCTTTTGTAACTCCATTCCATATCTCAACTGATTTGAATTTAGCACCTAATGGTAAATCCAACGTAGGTACTGGGGAGAGAGCCCATATTGTAGCTGGGTATGTCCACTGACTCTTCTAAGATAATTCACTGGATAACTACTTTTTTTGAGCATATTGGTATGTAGAACAGAGACAGACTCAAAAGACCATTCGACTGATGTTGAGATTGTGGACTGTCTGCTCCACCAAAAAATCAAAATATCAACTATATTGAGCAAAGGAGAAATAATGATAGTGGTGGAGGGATTCCTAGCAACCTGGAACCCTTGAATCCATTGGAGCTTTTTCACCTTCGCCAGCATTTGAGTGAGCCCCCATTCCATTGCCAGAGATACAAAACAAAAAGGGTTAGAGAGCGGTCTCCTTCCTTTGCAACCCTTTTGAGGAGAAAAAACTCGCGTATCTCTACGCTCTAAACATATCTATGAACCAAAATTGAAAATTCCGTTGCAATACAAAAATATATTTACCTTATACATCTATTCTTTTAATGACAACCTTATAATCTATTTCCTAAACAAAAAAAAAAATTGCATCTTTGGTGATCAATTAAATAAGCCCCAATATAATGGTCCACACAAGGCCTTTTCTATGTCCAGCTTGCTTACAAGGCCAGTATCTCCAGTTTTGAGATTCCAAACAAGAACCTCATTGGCAATTATCACGAGGCTAGGCATTCAGGATTTTCCTTATTTTATTAAAGCGCTTTGCTTTCCCGAGAGGAAACATATTTTGTCATTATTTTTGTCAATCTTTCAACTAGAACTTTAGTCACTAGCTTGTACACGCTGCCTGTTAAGCTGATGAGTTTAAAATCTCTCAACTCCACAACTCTCTTCTTCTTTGGGATGAGAGCAGTGAAAGAAGCATTGCCGGACCTTACCATCTGACAGTTTGTGGACAAAGTTGAAACCACGCATCATGTCATCCTTGATGAAACTCCAGGATTTCTGAAAGAAGGCCATAGTGAACCCATCAGGGCCTGGGGTGGGGCTCTGTCTGGGGCACAAGTAGGTATGTTCACGACAACAACATATCTCATGTAATCCACAAAGTGGGGTCGGGGGAGTGTAAAGTGAATATGGCATACTTTATCACTATCTTAGAGGTAGAGAGGCTGTTTCTAATAGACTAAACTAATTAACCAAATCGATTAAATAAACTGATTTTTATTTGGGTATGACTTGGTTTTTCATTTTTAAAAACCAATAATATTTGGTTTAGTTATGGTTTTGTTAAAAAAATCAAAGAAATACCCGACCTTAACCAACAAATGTATACATATTTTTATAATTATAGATACATAATATGATTTTTATGAACAATTCTATCTTATATATGTTTTATCTATACATAATATTATATTTATGAACAATTCTATATTATATATGTTTTCATCAAAATTTACTGATATTTAAGTAAAAGAATAACAAAAGACTTGATAATCCTCAAAGTTGGGTTAATCATCCCAGCCCCCAAGTCATTTTGATTTTCCTCTGTCTCGTTTGTTCTCTGTCTCAAACTTAGAGTTGTGGTAATCTTGCGTAGTGGCAAGTTGTTATTTGTTGCATAAGTTTTTTTTTGTTATCTCACTTGATTTATACTCCCTCCGTTTCACAAATTATGACCTAGTTTGACTTGGCACAAAGATTAGAAATAAAGAAAACTTTTGATCTTGTGGGTCCTAAACTAAAGTTATGTCATGTACAAAATGGCTCTTTGATTAATCTTGGCCTAAACAATATCCACATGATAAGGTGAATTGAAATGTTACCAACAAAGATAAGAGTTTTAATAATTCTTTTTGAAGCATACTTAAAAGGAAAGGATGTCATTCCTTTTTTGAACCGGAGGGAGTATTATTTTAAGATCTTACAAGGATTTAGGCAAAGTGAGAGATGAATTATCTTGGTGTTGGTACATGTAATTGCATACCTTTGTTCTTTTTTAAAAAAAAACCATTGTGGAAATTAGTGGAACAAATTATTGAATTGCGTAAATAAATTGTTCGAGAAGACCCAATATTTAAACACATTACTACAACATCGAAACCTTTTCCCCAACTAAATTCTATTTCTTCTTCCTTTTCTCAATTCCTATCTAATCCTCACTCCTTATTCCCTCTTATAACATTCCGCCCTCAAGCTTGGCACTACAAATCATATCACCTATCTGTACAAAGTATTATCTATCGAGGACATTTGGAGACTTTGTGACATTCTGCAAGCTGATCATTTTCACTTCACACCAATTGTTGTATAACAATATCTCTGAGAGTAATCTGTTCGCTGACAAAGTACATCAATCTCAATGGCTTATTCCTTTCATGAACACTGATTTGCTGCGATATGAACGAGCCGCTTGATTTCACACACAAGTTCCATTTTATCAATTTTGCCAAATTTTGTTCTCCCAGTAACTGTTTTGAAGCAAACTCCTACAAGTTGCTGTCGCATGCCTCTCGATATTCTGATTCTGGCACTTCGGAGCAAACCACATTTTGTTTCTTCCTCTTCCTCCAGGACACCAACTTACCTACTACTAAAACACAATATCGGGGATTTGTCGTCACGTTTGTCAAAGGCTGATCCTGCCCAATCAACGATGTATATCCAATATAATGCTCTGACCTTTATCCCCCTCAAACAGTAGTCCTTTGCCGGGGATACTTTAATAGCAAAGAAGTGGCGAAAACTACTTGTACTACGTGACTTCCAAGGACTAGCACATGGGGAATCATAAACTGATTTGACTCACAAACTCATGGGAAAGAGATGTCTGGTCTCTCACTGTGAGATATTGCACCTTTCCACCAGTCTATACCTTTCAGGATTATACTAGCTCCCTCTGTCCCGAAAGAAGTTAAACATTCGGATCCATCAGATGTCATAGTCTCACCCATCATTCCTGGTCCCCCCTCAAGAATGTCTAAGGCAGTCTTGGTTGAGAGATAAACAATGCCTGATCTAGGACTGAGGCAAAAAACACCTCAATACCTAGAAAATACTTCCATCTGCCAAGGTCTTTAGTTCTGAAAGTGCTTAAAAAGAATGTTTCGTTAAATCGGTGGATCAATCCTTGATCATTACCTTAAGTTGATACCAATATCATCAACATACACAACCAAGTAGATAACAAAAAACTTCATGCCTGGTGCAGAATGTCGATAAACACGAGTTGATCAGCTCCACTACGAGTCATGACCGAACTCCCGAATTAGCTGTGCTAGAACTCCAAACCAAGCTCGAGGATACTGTTTCATACCATAGGAGTGGACCTACCGCAAGTCGACATACAAGGCCCTTTTTTTTACTAGACTCTCTGCGCCCCCTGATCAACAAAACCAGGTGTGCTCCATATGACTTTCTCCTCAAGATTATTTTTAAAAAACCCCATGTAGAAAAAGCATTGTTTATTTCAACTGATAAAGAGGCTAATGACGAACGGCAACCATATATTTTTAGAACCAAAAACATCACATCCAAAAGACATTATGCTAAATTTGTCTCCAGAACAACAAAAAAATCTTGATTATTGAGATCTGACCGTCGGAAAATTCAAATTTCGAAAAAAATTGCTGGAAACATCCTAAAAATAGCCGGAACCCTAATTTCGGCGATTGAATCTGGTCGGAATCAGAAAAAAATTACACAATTAGACTCAGAATGAAGAGGTGACTCAGATAGAAAAGAAATTGTCGAAAAAACTGGCCAAAAAAAGTCACACGCTCCGGCGCGTTGGTCTGACAATTCGCGGGCGAAAATCCTACCAAAGGCATGTGTAGCACTAGTTTCCCTGGGTAATTATTTGGCCTTTGCGTCGTCGGGAATTCCGCGGCTAGGTGGTGTGTCAATTTTAAGGAAACAAGTGACGAAAAATAATAATTATATTTCTCTGAAAACACAGGTTAACCGAAATATTTAATCTCTTATTTTTTCTCGCAATTTCTCTGATACCAATGTGAGAAATATTGGAACAAATATTATTGAATTGCATATCTAATTGTGTACAATGAATTCCCCGCCTATTTATAGACACTACATTGGAAAGCTTTTTTCCAACTAGAATCCTATCCTCATAAGTAATCTTATTCCTATTCTGAATAACCATATAAGATAACCCCTCTAAGGTTTGCAGGGCCAACAAGTAGCTTGTGGGTTGTTGGTTATCCTTTTGTTTGCTAACAACTTGTGATTTTCGTGTAAATAGATTCAATAGAATGTCCTTCAGTTTTCCTTTGTGAACCGAAAATGCTGGGTTACCCATAACTGTATAAGAGTTCCAACCAATCTTTCATCGCATAATCTCTGAACCCACAGATTGTAACCACATGTTCTCGAATTAAGAATATGAGGGTGATTCATACCCGTCGCCCACTTCCCAATTATTTGGCTAGATTTGTATAACACCAAGGAGCAGGTATGCTTTCTTAGGATTTGACTTTAAACATTTCCTCCATTCAGGGGATATTAGAACTCTGTCAATTCTTGAGGCTTGGGAAAGCTCCTCCACTCTTAAACAGGTCTACTGTGCTCTTTGTAGTAGAGGGTCAAATGTCAATCAACTCCAAGTCTAGGATGATGATTGAGAAAACCCTCATGGCATGTCATTACCAATCTTTGAGAAAAGGGAAAAGGATAAAGAGAAGAAGGTTCATTGTATGTTTTAAAGCTAGTTAGGATATTCTTACCAAAGTTTGATTTCCCAAGATGTTAGGTGCAACGAGTTTTTCATCTGATAGTCTCGTATTGCATACCTGAATGATATGATTACGATTGAAACATCCTTATGGCTTTCCTTTCCGCCCAAAAAAAAATGGGCATTCCCAACTATGAAGTAGAAGTATATCAGGGGTGCAAAAATGGGTAAATATATGATTATCCATTCATTACCCATTTTAATTTAAGGGGTAACGGGGATGTCTGATAAAAAAAAAATGAATTGGGTATCAACTCATTTAAATGGGTAAAAAACGATTATACCCATATTACTCAATTTAAACATTGATAGTTAAATAGATAAAAGGGTAAAAGCACACAAAGTGACAAAGTGTGTTAGTAAGAATTTCTTTTTTGAAGAAAATATATAAAAAATGAAACTTTCTACTTTCTTTACATTTTATTTGGTATAATAAGGGGGTGTGTGGTTGCTGGTCGGGGGTAAGTGGGTGGGGAAGTGGTTAAGGGGTAAGGGGTGTGGGGTGGTAATTTTTTTTTGCCAAAAAAATAAAAATAGTAATTTGCTAATTAAACAAAATTGTTAGCTTTTTTTGGGGAATGGGTGTTGGGCGAGGGTGTTGTGTGTATGTGCGGTAGAGTTCGGGGGTGTGTAATTTCGGTTTTTTGCCCCCTCCTGCCCCCTTTCGCTTTTTTGTTCCTTCTTTTTTGGGCTGGGGTGGTCTGGGCTGGGGCAGGTGGGCTGGGGGCTGGGGGCTCGGGGGCCTGCTTGAAAGTTCTAATCCTTTGTTTTTTAATCGGTTTTACCAAGATCTCTAATCTACGAGAGTACATCATGGCTATCCAGAGGGTCATGGGGGTAACTCATTGTGAACCATTTTTTAAAAAAATAGGAAGGGCAGCGAAGAAGGTGACCGATGGGAGGGACCGCACACGTGTGATCGACGCATATGACAGTTTGACGCGACTCCGCGGTTGCCACGTCGAAAAGGTTGACTAGGAAAGATGTGAGAAGGGTCATCAGTCCCCGTCTTTCCTACAAGGGAAAGTTAACCATTTCATAAGTCTTTCAGTGCCGAATCCTAGCCTTTGGGTCCGTTTTCCATCAGAGCACCATCTTTTGCAAATGACTATTATACCAACCTAGTTTATTACACTTATTACCATTAAACATGCTTATTGATTTATCTACTCTACTTGAGGAAGAAGAAATAGAGTTCCTTTCTCTTAAATTCTGGATTTGGTCCTCTCATTAACATTTTCCTTTTCATTGTCATGTCTTCTTTGAAAAGGGATTATTTCTTTTATCGGCAAATAAATTGGAGGAGACTTTAGAGTCCTTGA
>JAKWJA010001185.1:0-14169 GCA_027704765.1 Solanum habrochaites
ATTTTTCGCTTCTTAAAAAATTTTCAAATTAGAATAAGGCACGCTAGACCTCGGAACTAGTTTCCGGATCATGGACGTTCCTTGACATTTTGATATAAGACTGTCTAATGACTTATATACATTTATTATTTTGACCTTAAAAACTGTTTGTTTTTGGGGTTTTTTGACAACTCTTAGACTCTAATATTAGGTCTATATTTATATTAAGACGTTCGTAGTATTAACATTATCCCCTCTTTAGGGAATATTCGGCCCCCAAATGACTCGTTAAAAATCTTTGAAAGGCAGGAGAAACAAAGAGATCAAGATAGCAGGCCCATCAAACAAAATATCAAAACATGAGCTACAACTCATATCAACATAACATCATGACCTTTTACACATGCAAACTCAAAACATCACTTTCAAATATATGAGGGTCGACATTAATGACATGTTGATTAATTATTCCAAAGCTTTTTTTAAACACATAACACGTGGGGTAAACAACTTATGAAAAATGTGGGTGTGATAATATAAATGCTACTTAACAATATTAATGGATCAAATTTCCTATTCCAACCCCGCTTATTATTGTATCAAAGTGTCACGTTCGAAACAAAAATATAAGGATTACAATGTCATCTGTTCGACAGATCATTAGTGGCTTGAGTGTACTTTTTGGACACAGAGTATTATTGGTTGGGTGTCACTTTAAAGGACAGAATAATTGGAATCGGAGTGTGACACATCCGAACCATGGTAACATGAAAGGAAAATATGTTGAATTAATAATGTACTCCAATTTAAAAGAACCCATTCCCCAAATGAGTGTTGTGGAGGCATGAATGAGTCACCACACGTGTGCTTGGATATTGAGATTGTTTGTCTACTTACTTTAGGGTTGTTGTTCACTAGTTCATGTGGTTTATTTGTTACTTGTACATGCTAAGGTATTATTGATTTATATTACTTTGTCATTGTATATTAAGCTTTATTTGGGAATCTGGGACGATCATACCTACTCAGTACATGTGATCCGTACTAAAACATACAGTGTTGTCCTAGTTCCTTTTATGTAATGCAGGGACTGTACCGGTGACTTGACATGCCTCAACCCTAGCTAGTCACCAGCATTATTGGTTCGGGGTGAGATACTCAGTAAAGATCGTTTTAGACTCTCTCGTCATGGGACATGATGTCATTACATTGAGACATAAATATTTTATTATTTATTTTGGTTATTTAACCACTTTAGACTAAGTATTTGAAGGTAGATCTCCTTAATATGATGACTTTCAGGTTTGAGGTTTTGAAAATATTAATATAGTAGACTCTTAAGATTTTGGGTGGTCGTACACTTAATAAGCTTTTTTAGCCTTCCGCATTATGATTCGTATTTCATAAGTTTAATGATACATAAATAATGTTTGGGTGGATTCATTTATTTTCTTCAATAGGAGATAACTGTGGTTCCACTCATGACTCATTGTTGGTTGTGACAAGCTAACATTCTATAAACCAGCTGGGTGAAGTAATTCCAAAATTAACATTTAATGGGTTTGAAATGAAACAAAAAGAAGTTGTATATTTTGACAGAGATTGTTTTGCATTTATAATAAGAGATTTTTTATTTATTATTCTTAATGAAATGGTGAAAACCTTAATTTTTAAAACCAATTAACAAGGCTTTCTGAGAACCATATTAGGACTTGGCTTGTGGCCCTGTGGATCTTACGAAATTAAAACCCTTCAAGGCACAATGATGGGTGGCAAGAGTAATGTTGGGTTTAAAAGATGTTAATGAAAGGCTTTTGTATAGAATTTTGACCTTTCCTAAAGAGTTGAACTTTTACGAGGGTGTACACTTGGATAAAAAAGTTATGGACTTTTCCATAAGGTTGGTGAATTTTTTGAAGGGCTGATGAGCGTCTTGGTCTTTGTTGACCGTTGGCTGACACCGTGGTTTTATGTATTAATACATAACATTATTCTATTATGAGTGGATGTATTCCATTCACCTTGAGGACTGAGGGAACTAATTACTTATGGAAAACATTTTGATTTTGGTGGGTCAAAAAAAATTTTGAGAAATATGTTTATTCTTTTTAAATTTTTTTCGGATTCTATTTTCCTTACTAGTTTTATGTTTTTAATCTTCTAAAAATTCTTTAAATTTTGTCGTTTCTTACAAAGTTCTTCAAAAGATTTTTTTAACGTATCTAGTAATATTTCAAACCTAAGGTGGTTTGATGAAGTTTAGGTGTTTATGTCAATCAGTGCATTATACACCCAAACATTCTAATGATTCAGCTTGAGTCTCCGGGGAGGATAGTGTTTTGTAGCTGGATGCCAAAAGTTCTAACAGTTATTCATCTGAAGCATAACTTTTCGGATCAAACTAACTATCTTGTTTTGTGAGGGAATAGGCCGAACTTGTTGCTTTTCTCCTTAGCTATTGTTCCTCCAATATTTATAGCCAAAATTGTTTTGATTTCTACTGGGGATCTACATTCCTATTTTTATAGGTTCAGTCTTCTAATAATCAACAGAATAGAGATTTCAGCAAATGTTGCAAGAGGAGATTGGGAGAGTCAGACACATGTGTGTAATGGGAGTGATTCTACAATCATAACGAAATTTGGGGCTTCTTGAAATTTATCCTGTTTATGAGGGTGACTCTGTGAAGCTTAACCATATGCTCCATGTCGATTTCCAAATGTGGGGATATTAGTGGTGGGGTTCTCGGGGCGCAGGGAAAAGAGTTTCAAGTTCAGGTAACTTTAGAGATAGATATTTGTATCTTCCGAAGCATTTTTAAGATCCAAAAGGTGGACAAAAAAATGCTTTTCGAAGTTATATTTCGGTTGAAAAGTATCTTAATTTTGAGTATCCTGACATGGATATGATGCGTCATTTAGTTGGATGATTCCTTCGATGAAGTAGCCAAACTCAAAGGGTTAGCTTTTTGGTATATAGCATGTAGATATTAATTTGGTTGTTTGCTTCAATAAAAAAAAATTAACACGTATTTTTATTCACTCAAATATGATAGAGAGGACTACATCTTTAGGGACAGAATAACACTCTTTACCATCTGATTTTCCTATAAGAGTCATTACTTTTATTGCTGGTAACGAAATTTGTAGCAATTTATCAAAAGAAAATCTTTTTCCGGCCATGGTTTGGGATATTTGTTGCAGTTGAAACCTTGTTTTTCCCGGAGAGTAGTATGTATTCTTTGCCTTTAGAACTATGATGGGTAAAATTTTTGTTTGATAGAAGCAACAATAGATGGAGACGATATGTGGATATGTTTCCTATCTAGGTTTTACAATTACGAGGTGACATGGCTGGGAAAAGTTGGAGGAAAGCATCGCATTTGGAGGCCAATATCTTATGATCAAAGTGTGATTCAAGGATGGATTTGATTTCACATGCTCTGATGCTTATAAAACACTGCACATATTTTTCTTCCTGTGATGAAATTGAAAGTATTTGATGTGTGCATTTGTATTTTGCGTGGCTCACAAAAAAAGAAGTGGAAAAGAGTTATTGCATCATATAAAAAAAAACTTAATAAATCAAGGCAAAGGTATAGCTCAAGTGATGATAGTAATGTGTCCCTTATGATTCTATCTGCTTTCATTTGGTTTTTAAAAGTTAACAAGAATGATTAATTTGATAATAATATCTCTTACAAAGGAAGTTTGCATTCAAGATGCATTCAAAAGGAATGGTGTGGGATACAACTAGTAACTTCTATCCCCTCTCATCAATTGTTTGTGTGTATCCAGTTACTTTGACTGAATATTTGTAATCTGAGCAGACATTTCAGGTACGTTCTTTCTAAATCAATTGTGGGTAATTCGATGGTAGTTTCTGGTAAATTACATCTAATTTGGGAAGAACATTTTACTACTATAGTGTGAATATTTGGAAATTTTTTGGGATGTAATTTTTCGTTGGTTCTTGGTCTTTATAGTTGGATTGGAAGGGGGAATTGGCAATGTTGAAATTGAAAATTTTAGAACTTGTTGTTACTAGCATTCGTTGGATAATTTGTAGGTAAAAAAGGTTAAGCATTATGGGCTAAGAAGGAATTGTTGAGGTATGATTAGGTGGAGAATGACTTACTATATAATATAGATGGTTGGTTAGAGATATGATTAGAAATTGTTTAAATTTGGTTTCTTAAAAGGCTTAAGGACAAGTATGATTGCTCTGTGCTAAAGTTGATTTCATGGGAAACAAAAATTGTGAGTAGATAATAAATTTCTACGATGATTACTAGAGTGTAATGAGAAATTATTAATTACGATGTAGAGTAGAGAGTACAATCTTCTTCTTCAATTTACTTACGGGTGGATGGAATTCAATGCGTATTAGTTAATTTCGCGGTAAAGATTTCTGTTATGGTGATAGGTTTTTTAGAATGTTTATATATTAATTAGATAATTAAATTTTAGGTGTATAATGTATTATAGAAAAATAATTTAGATTAAGTTATGAGGAGGAAAACAAGACTTAACTCTACACTGCCAATTTTGAGAAATACTAACTTGTACATTAGGGTGGTATAAAATTTTAGGGAATTTTGTTATAGTATAGGAGTGTATACGAATTGATTTGTGATATATTTGCATACTTGTACTTGGAATATTCTAAGCACTGAGAAAAGGGAAACGATCAGTGAGTAGCTTGCTTGACTTCAAATCTTTGTGGAGTAGGTGATGGGTATTTTATTTGATAGATAGATCTAATGGTGCTTGATAAAAATTTGAGTGGGAAAAAATTTAAAATGGGTTGGAAGTACCGATTTACTTGATGATGTGTTATGATTGGTTGAAACCACAGATTTGAAATTCATAATCTGAGCCCTCTCTAGCGAAGTGATGTTTTGAAAATAAGGAAGGCTTGATAAAATTTGTTAATGCACTGAAAAAATTAGGGATATAAAAGATAATTAACAATATTGATTGATCGAGTGTCAAGTTTCGAACGATTTTTAATTGATCAATGAGTAGGTATTCAGAAAATTGGTTTCTTTGAAGGATAGAAGTTTCCAAGACTTTCAAGAAGTGAATTGTGAAAGCCGCAGGCATCCGAGGGGACACCACCACTATGTGTATTTTATGTTCTTTTCTATGGTTAGAACTTTTATGGGGCTGGACCCAAGGACTATTGTAGGTATGATGTCATAGATTTTTTGAGACGATGTTAGATGTTTATGAAATGATTCAGCATATGTTTGGAAGAAAATTTAATTTTGCACTACTTTCATATTTATGCAAGGAATAAGTGTCTGAGGTCTTGTATTAAGAACATTGTAGAAGGTCAAGTAACCCAATCTTCCTACTGAAGGATGCCCTAACTTCTAGGATGGTTCATTGGATGTGACACTCAAGTTATAGTTATTGAGTCATTTCTTATCGGAATGTGATATCATATGTGAACCACACGGGAATTGGTGATAATATATGAAAAAAAAATTGAAGTAAAAATAAAATTATTGAAGGCTTAGAGGGCGTTCGAAACTTTGCTTATATGAAGACTTTGAGTGAGAATTTAAATTAATTTCAAAAAAGAAGGCAAGAGCATGTTAACCACTATTTTAGATGTTTGTTTTAGTATTAGGTTCAAATGTTCATCTCTCACTTGATAGTTTTTTATGGTATCAGGTATTGGACTATAGGTTGCTACCTATTGAAATTTTAGGGGTTCATAATCTGACATGCAATATTGATTGTTGGTGAAAATTTTGTTGGTTTATGGCCTAGTCGTCAAACTATTCTTTTATCTTATCGCTAGTATTTTTTGGCTTACACTTGGTTGTATCTATAGTTGGGAGGAATTTTCTTTATTCAGTTACCAGACATTCGATTATTTATAAACAAAGATAGAACTTCTAGTCTGCTACAAGTTGGCTTTTTGAACATAGATAATAGGATCACTGTAAAGCCTCAGGTTTATTTCATTGCATGGGATGGGATAAAAGGATGTACTTGATAATTGCTCCATGAGTGGCAAAAATTACTTGTAAAAAACATACAAAACTCTAATACTTGTTTGATGAGTATTACAGTACATCCAATAGAGAATGAGCTAAGAGATGGAAGTCAGATGAAGTCAATAGTCAGTACTTTAAATTGTGTTATGCTCAACTATACAAATAGCAACAATCTTTTTCGGATTCTTTCTCTTTTGTGATCATACCTTGGATGATGTACTCCCCAACTTTGATAGTGAACTTGAAATTCCTTACGGCCCATTACTTAATGATGTGGTGCGAGTGAGCTATATGATCCAGTTGATTCTTGTTTTCCCAATTGTCTTCTTTTCCCTTCTCCTCAATATGGATGGCCACTTTTTTCTCTGTGCAATTCGTATTGCCTATGATAATCGCAGATTCCTTTCAGTCAAAGCAACTCTGGTCTATCTCATATTTTTTGAGGCAAATTGTGTACCTAAGATCTGGGGTGACTTCTAGTTTACTGGCGCCACGACTACTGTCTTTGTTGGTTTCGTTTATTCAGCTGCTATTGTCCTTAAGTGAGTACCATCTTTCTTTTGAAACTACTTATCTATAACAGGCTTTACATACATAACTTAATTCTCAGTTTGTCATTGTCACGAGATCAGATGGAACTGCAACCAGAGGGACACGCTAGTTTCACATCGCATGATATTGGAAGAGAGTCGTTTCCTCAAGTATTGTGGCAATATGCCGTGACATTTAGCAACCTTTTCAACATGCAGTAGAATCTAGATAGGCGCATAGAGGTTGGATTCTTTGTCCACATAAGGTTCATATCACTTGACTTTTCGGTAATTTTAACTGATTCTTTAGTTTTCCTGAGTGGATGGATGCACAGTTTATTCCAAGAGAAGATGAATATTCAAGTGAATATACATGGAACAGTGCCTGGTGATCAATCTATTTCTGTACGAGCACCGAAAACATAATTCGTACAAAATTGGCTTAACATTACGAAATGAAGAGCATTGTATAAGGTTCTTGAAACTTTTTTTGATATTACGACTTTCACGATAGTTTTAACTTTTCATTCAATATTAACAGGATCGAACTATCGCAGAGTCCACCGTTGTTGTGGGGTTGGTTCTAATTTGTTTCATCATTTATATACTTATAAAAATATCCGTTTAATGCTAAAAGGAAAATGATGTACTACATGTGGCGTAACACGTAATCGGAAGGACCTGGTATCGGAGTTAAGCCGTGGAGTAGAGGGGACACATGCACATTTTCAGCTTTGATGAGGTAACGAATTACCAATGGATAAATCTCTTAATCCTATTTTTCTTTTTTTAAACGATGCTGGATAAACTTGTCGCTAATTTAAATACTGTTAAAAAGTCTTCAGTTTCGTTACGCTGGATCTGTACTTCTCAACATAAAACTTAAATATATTTTAGTCGTGTACAAATTATAATCCCAAATATTTTCAATACAAGATGAAAGAAATTTTGAATAAAAGCAAGACCGTAGGAACAACCTCATGGCAGAGTGTCTGCTGAAAAGGAACAACCTCATGTACAGCCCTAAGAGAGATGGTACTCTGATTTACAATTTTAAAATTATGTTATTAACATTAGCTTTGGCAATAACTTCTTTCATCGACTGTGAGATTTTACTAGGTTGCCGATCCTAAAAGTGACAATGAACGAACAACAAGAAACCTTGCTTAAAGATTTATTGTTTTCCTGATTTTGTAATCCGATCCTTTCCTTATTCTTCTTTACTTGTTTTCTTGTCAAGTTATTTATTTTATATTCATCTCCTTTCTCTCATTTGCCTGTAAAACTTTTCATTTATGGTCCTTTATTTTTTATTCATACTGTAAATTTTTAGTAAATTAAAAATTTGTTGGTTTTGATCGACTTATCTTTCCTACTGTTATTTTCTGGTAGCACTGCAAGGTCCTCGTACTTATCCTCCTATATTACATATGAGGCGTGAGTCAACTGTCATACTCTCTACGGACTCAATTTTCTTGTTTATTCATTGTTGAATGAATTCTTTTTTTTATTTGTTTTTTGATAATTTGAACACATATCTTATGTATAATTCTTTTTTTAACCTCTGGAAGATAAGTTAAGATTTGATGCATTTACAGTTTTAATTATTCTGTTCCTTGACGTCTTGGGTTTGGTTTTCTTTCTATTACTATTTTTTATTTGTTTCTCTAGTTAATACATATGAATTGGGTAAATCATATTCTCTTAAATCTTCACACTAATTTCCAACTAAAATAAGTCACCTTATGGCAGTATAGTATATATCTATATATATATCCTTCAAAGTTCTAATTAATTACTTAATCCCTTCAAAATATTCAAAAGTAAGTAAATTTTTTCAAATAATTAAATAACTTAATTGAACAATATTTTTTTGACAATTAATTTGAAAGTTGAAAAGACATAATCAAAATTCAAATTACTTTGAAAGTTACTCACTTTATATTCGGAACTCACATACACAATTAAAAGATACCTCGGACCCTAGGCCGCCCTACGTAGAGCAACCACAAATAGATCCCCTTTATTTTATTTATTATCATAAATAGTGCCTTCCCTTTCATGAAAAATTGCGACTTTTAATGAAAAGTTGCGACCTTTAGAAAGTTATGATTTTTAGGGAAGATGTGCGACGTTTTAGAAAAATTGTGACTTTTTGTAAGGTTGTAACCTTTTTTGAAGGGTTTCAACTTTTCAAAGATTTTGTGATCTAGAATTTATTTAATATAATAAAGGGATTTTCTGCCACTATATCTTTATGGTTTTTCAATAATAGGGTAGTCGAATTGAAATAATTAATTTATGTTTTCACACTGAAGTTTGTTTCATTCCATAAAATTTTCTTCCCTTCATAATTCAAAGAGATTAATCTTTACTAGAACGCATAATTTAATTCATGTAACTATGACAATTTCTTTACAGTTTTTTAGTTTTTGTGAACTTTTTAAATTCTGTTAGAATTTTTTCAAGGATGAGTAAAAAATTGTCTTTCTATTTCTGCCCATCCAACAGTTTCTCTTCATATAAACAAAGAAAAAAAATAATTTTAAAATCGCAAATGAACATTATTCTCTTTGCCCATCTCTACATAAACTCATAATATCGTTTGAACATGGTTCAATTTATACATATTTTTGTTTCTTTAAGGTCTAAAACATTTATTTTTGCGACTGTTTATTTGTAGGTTTTTTCTCTAATTGGAGAGGAATTTAAATACATTAATTAAGCTTCTTCTGTAAGTGTATTTATCATTCCTCAAAATTTTTCTTCCTACCTATCTTAATCGACCAGTATTAATCTTTTTGACCTAAACCGTTATAGTCATAGTTTAACTCATGTATCAATTGCTAACTTTGTTTTTTTCTATTCTGTGTCTTTTTAAAACAAAATTGTGGTTATAAATTCCACGTTAAGGATCAATCGAAAATTTTATCTTTCTACTTTTAGTCTCATTACTATAATGTTTTACTATTTGGTATCTTGTTGTGAAAATTGTCTTGTTGGTTGTGCGCTATTTATAGCCGAGACAAATAATAAATTATATGATAACTAATCTAAATATTCTAATGCTGATGTTTGTTAAAACCTTGTTCTCTAACTATTTGCATTAAACGATTATGTCTCCCTCCCTTGTTTTTGCCACGAATTTGGTTTAGTATATTCATCTTTGATATCTCATCTTAGGTAACAAACTTTTTAGTATGTGCATTGTGCCAGTAGGCACCCTTTCTAGAACATGTCAAGTTAGTATATCAGACATCATTCATTCGTGTAATCTCACGGTCACTAATTTCGTTCGATATTTTCTCTTCCGCATCCTTTTTAGGCAAAATCAACAGAGTTAAGATTAGTTTGAAACTAACAAATGTCAAAAGGTACGACCTCAAATAAACAAATAGTTTGTTTTTTTATCATCAATTAATATGCCCGATAAACTAAGATTACTAAATTTTACACCTACAAAATCTTAATTCTCATTAGATTCATGTTCATTGGTATAATATTTAGCCGACCCCAACTATATTTTTTTTAAAACTATTTCTTAAGTGTTCTCGCAAGGGCATATCCTGCTAACTTCTACTTGTCATGTTTTTTTCTTCTTGATTAGTATGAAAGTAAGGTGTTTTGTTTGGATTTACTTCTAACTTCTGGATACTTTATTTGAGTACCAGGTATAGTCACTCAGAAATTTTATTCTGTGATTTGAATACTGTTATTTGTAAATTTTTTTGTTTAGAATATCAAATTAGTGAATGATGCCACCTCGTCTCTACTGAGTTTTTATTGGTATAAAGGAGCATTAATTTAGTTATGTAACTGGCATAACAAACCCTAACAATTAATCTAGTTCCTTCCAAATATTTTGGGTTGTGTTGTCAATCACCCTAATGTTGATAAACAAGGAATAGTTAACAGTCTCTACTATTCCTACTTGTCGATAGAGGATACGTCCTGATTTAGATACTATTATACTACTTTTAGGGTCATAATGAAAGATAGCGAATGTCCTCCCATTTTAATTAGTCTATTATTTTGTCTTTTTCCTTGTGCATAATGGCGATGTTCCACTTTACATTGGAAGGTTCTTTCTCGAGGATTTTTGGTCTCTTATTTAATGTATGATATGTTCTTTAATAGGTTCTTGAATCGTCTACGCGAATTTTTAATTTCTCCTTGTGACCAACTATTTCCATAGAGTGATTTTCATTCAGACTTTCTTTCGTATCTTAAAGTGATAGCACTCATTTTCTAGTACGCCGTTAATATTCCGTACAAAAAATATTCCAAACCGAAATGTACTACACTTGTCTACAAATTCTCTCTTCTGATATTGTACTTTCTCAGACGTGTTAACTTCACCGGATGGATCTTGTACATCGCATTGGATATATCGTGGTAAATTCGAATATTACCGCATGAACCAATTGCTGAAGAGTTATAAATATCGCACTTAATCCGTTAATACCATTTCTCAGCGAGGCCAGGGTCTGCGCGGATAATTTTGACTCCCTTACGTTATATAAATATGATAACTTTGTACCTTGTGCGCTTGAGCAATTCTATCCGTTAGTCTGTGTGGATTTCCTTGTAACGTCACGCGTCGCCCATACTACTTTCATCATGTCTATCGTTATTAAATGGTCTCTAAGTGGACATTCTCGATGCCTACCATGACAAGCGATTAAATGCCCGCTAAAAGGTTTTTCTTGGTGATTGTACTTGCCTCTAAATTAAATTAAATCCTACGAATGCTCTCTTTTGTGTTAATATGTTTACGTTTTGGGGAATCCATAGTGGGCACTGCCTGTAATTTCTTTCGGCCCCCCTCATATTAATCTCTTCTGTTATCGTGATCGGTTTTGATTGTTTGTTGCCGTAAACTATAAACACAAGTCTCTGCTGCTGCTGGGACTGGGTCTCTCGTTTGCAAGGCACCCCAGTACTTCGTACTGCATCTAATGGGCGTCAGCTAGCTCGGAACACTGCTAGTCACAGGAAATAAAGACATATGATCGTGTACGCTGGGAATCCTCATATATCGCTTAGTGACTCTCAACTAAAAATTTCTATTTCAATTTGTGCCATCTGAAGTTTGAGTGGTGAACTACAAGCCAGTTCGATTGAAATACAGAAGCTGAAAACCTCAACTCAAAGAAAATATCAGGTTGCTTTCTTTTATTGTCCCTATAATGCGATAAGAGAAATACATATTAATTCTCTCAAAATGCAACTCTCTTGCAAATTTATAGTACACCAACCATATCTACAGATCAACCATAACTTTGCGCCTATTGTCTTTAAATGTCAATTGTTCTGTATCTTTAATGTGGACAATTAGAAGGTAGGGTTATACACTTGGTGCTGTGACGTGTGAAACTTTTTTGAGAAAAAATAATAACAATTCGGGGCTTTAGGAAAACAATAATCTTAATAGTTTTTTAATTGCTACATTATAAAGTTCTGTGTCGTGAAGAAATCAAAGTCTTTAAAATTTTCATAAATATTTGATTGGATTTTCATGTCTCATTAATTTACATTCTAGAGAATTGAAAAAACACAGAACCCTAGGTTCCTCTTAATCTTAACCAATGAGGGGAACATTGCGTTAGTTTTTACGTGTACGTATTTTTATAACATTACTTTAATACTTACTTAACAAAAATAATTACATCCTAAGAACTTTTTTTGATAACATTTCTTATTTTGAATTTCGTAAGGAATTCCTGTCAGATGTTCAACTTAATAAGCATTGGCTAAAGAAGGACATTTTTTTTAACCAACACCACTTTTCTTTGATTAGGAATTATTCTTCCTCCATGTCCGGTCAGCAGTGATGGATTTATCAGGAGGTGATGATAATGATAAGTGTGATAAGGAGAAGTGAGGTGATGAGAATTATAAAGTCTGATAAGGAGAATGTGAAGGGTGCGAGGAGTATTGTTCAATTCGACATGTTAGACTTCTAATTTATTGGAATTCTTGATTTGATCGTATTTTTATTTTAGTTTATTTTTGGAGCATTGTACTTAGTTTTATTTTGACAATATTTGAATTACATGTAGAAAATACTTTTTGTGTATTTTTGTTGGATGAAGTTTATCCTTAACATAGCTTATTTTTAATGTCTCTCAGGATTGGATGATGTTTTATTCTTTGAAATAGCTTATTTGGAATTCTTGTGGTTTTTTGACATAATTGTATTGATAAAAAAACTGACCTCCGGCGGTCAACATCTTCAAAACTAGAAATGATGTATAATCGACCTCCTAGGGTCCAAAATATCCAAAATAAAAAAATGTGCGATTTATCATAGATTACAACTTCTTAACTAAATTTTGACATTGATTTATCTAGAATCTACAACATAATTACAACTTAATAGGGGAGAAGTTCGAGAAAATCGAATATAGCAATTCAAGGCACAGTTTTGGAGCATGAGATGTTTGGGTGACTTCTTTTTACAATGAACCTGAATATTTATCAATGATATTTCTTGTATAAATTTTTAATCCAAAATAGTCACCCCCTAAATTTTAAACTACTATTATTTATGTTCTACATAACTTAACCAATTTATTCACGTGGACAGTTCTCGACATCTTTTTTTAATCAACTAGTAAATGGGCTCGCGCTTCGTGCCGTTAGAATCTTTTATTTAAATCTATTAGAATTTTTTTTTTGTATTTTGATGTTCATAGTCTATGTATATAAATCTGATTTCAAGAGTTAAGACTTTAAATTCTAATTTATCATTTGTTATATTAAAAACAAGGTAAAATTACAAATGATAGCACTATTTTCTCCTATTTTACGTATTTTATTTACTTGGTTACATAGTGTCTTTAATTAGAGATCAAATAAAATATCCTCTTTGCAATCTTTTGTTAGTATAAAACTATAAATTACGTATAAATAATAATGAATTTTTTAAATGTCTTTATAAAAATATGTGTTTATCAAGAGCAAAAGGTTTCATATCTATCAATCGGTAATATGTAGCAATCTATGTTTTTTGACAAATTAAGAAATAACAAGTCTTCCTAATCAAAATTTGATATGTAACAATAGTTATGATAATGTTTCAGAATTGAAGTTTGTGGCAAAAAAAAAAAATAAGGATCCTGAAAAGTATGAAAGAGAGACGTAATGGATACTTGGGAAAAACAGTTTATCTAAAAAATTTACTTTGGTAATGAGAGAATGAGTCATCATTGTGTATCATATAAATATAATTATTCTAGTTTCAAATTTTATTAGTTGAAAAAACCGTTGCTTTAATTTTTTTTACGTCCTATTAATATTAACATTATTATGATGACAACAAATACTTATTAAATTCCCTTAGGCTTGATTGCTTGTAGAGGAAAAGATTCTTCTTTGGAAAATATTGTAAATCAATTCATTTGTAAACAGTTATTTTGGTGAAATTGCTAGTTTGAATTACATATATTTTGTACTCCCTAACAACTACTTATAACAATAACTTTAAACAAACACAAACAAAAACAACAATATTTAAAACTGTATAAAAAACCCACAAAGTTACTATTCAAACCATTAAATTAAATGACCTCTATAAAAACATATCAGGATCTTACATACAATGAAACAAAAAACAAATCGATCCCAATGAATGTAGATTTTATCCTT
>JAKWJA010001186.1:0-24491 GCA_027704765.1 Solanum habrochaites
CCAACCTCTATGATCATCCTATAATCCATATTAACTCTGACACAGTGGCAGCCATGCTCCTGTATTCTGCTTCTGCAGAACTCTTTGATATGGTTGTTTATTTCTTTGACTTCCAAGTTATTAGAGAATCACCAAATTTAACCATGTAACATCTCGTATGTGGACATAAAGCCCAGTCTGAATCACAATAAGCTGCAAGTGTTGTGTTCTTATTGCTAGACATTAGAATTCCTAAATCTGGTAACTATCAGAAATGCTCTCTGAAACCATAAATAAATAAATAAATATTTTCATAAGCTATCCACGCAACGTTAACTGGTCGTCAACACTACTAAGGGGGGGAATGCCGCTGAAGATTTCACCAACTGAGGTTTAGTCCCAACAGTTTGATCCAACTTAATCATAATTATATACATGCTTTCTTTCCGTTTTTCTTTCTTCTGTGTGATAGTATATATACATATGTAGAACATTCGAGATAAAAAGGAATACAAAAAAGATATTTTGGTTTCATTACAGTTTCTCTCTCTTCTCCATTCTTTCATATGAAAACATGGCGATTTCGATATTCGTCTACGATGTATAGTTTTTCAATTCAACATGGTATTAGAGCTTGGGATAAGCTAGATCTCATCTTCTGCAATCGAACGATGTTACCCTTTTTATACTTCACCGGTCAGTTCTTCAGCGGTGTCAATTTAGGTTTTGAAGTTTTTCTCACGAAGACATAACTTCTTCTAGTTTTCGAAGGAAGATCGGTAACTTCTTTTCATTTCTGTATTGTCTTTGATATGGGTAGTAGTCCAGCTACATTCTCTGAAACAGTGCGTCGATACTTTTGCACCATTCACTGTTGAAGTTTCTCATCCTTTTTATATACATCCGTCTGATAATCCTAATAGTCCCCTGGTTTCTCCTCCCTTTGATGGACGTGGTTTTGTTGTTTGGTGTAAAAACATGCTTGTAGCTCTTTCTGCCAAAAATAAATTAGGAGTGATAACTGGTAGGAATCCTCAACCTGATTCTAACTCTCCTTATTACTCTGCTTGGGAAAGATGCAATGATATGCTTATTGCGTTGATTACTAATTCCTTGAACAGGGATATTTCTATTAGTCTGATAGGATATAATACTGTAAAGGACATATGGCTTGACCTAAATGATAGATTTGGTCAATAAAATGGCTCAAAATATATCCAAATTCAAAGAGAGATCACTCAAGGTTCTTCAGATATAGCAACATATTTCACTAAGTTCAGGGGTCTATGGGATGAACTACATGCTGCCTATGTAGGTACAACTTGTACATGTGGTGCTCTTCCAAAACTACTCATGGATCAACAGTTGTTCCAATTTCTAAGTGGAATGAATGAGACTTATTCCTCATGTAAGAGTAGCATTCTGATGATGTCTCCTATGCCTTCTATCAGCAAAGCATATGCCATGCTACAACATGATGAACACCACAAAGAGAGTTCATCTCATATTCCCAATTTTTCAAATGATTCCAGTTCATTCTCGGCCTCTGCCAACTTACGGCCAAACTGACAGGGACATGGGTCCTCCCAAGGGCAGGAATTCTCTCAAAGGGTTCATTTTGATTCTAAGAAATCTTCTCTTGTTTCTATGTTCTGCACATATTGCAAGAGGACCAATCATAATATTGGGAAGTGCTATAAGCTGCATGGGTACCCTTCTGATTACAAGTTCACCAAGAATAAACAGGGGACAACTTCTTGTGTGCAAACTAGAGGTTCACCATCTGATATTGGAACCTCTCTTCATCATGGAAAACCATTTGATATTCTTTCTGCTTTTACTCAGGAGCAGTCTCAACAAATTTTGCATCTCTTCAACCAGACACATCTCAATCATCCTTCTCCTTCTGAAATTCCAACTAGTGATGACGTTGTGTTTTGTTCTGTTGTCACTAGTCCTAATTTTCATGTTTGTGGTTTATCACACTTACATTCCGACTCTTGGATCTTAGACTCAGGTGCAACAAACCATATGACACCCCACAAACACCTTCTTCTTCTACATGACATAAAACCCCTACATATGCCTTTCTTGATTACTCTGCCCAATGGGTATAAAGTTAAAGTCGTTTCCACAGGCTCTTTTCACTTAAGAACTGATATTGTTCTACAAAATGTTTTGCTTGTTACTGGAGGAGAATATTAATGTGTTGTTGCAGTGAAAAATGGCCATGCCTATATTTGTTTTTTAAGGAAATTACACAAAGGGAAATTTCACAAATAGACACTTAAAAATACTTAATTGGATTCCATTAACTATAGTTTGTTAATTACGATTCATACCTACATGTTACAAGGCGAGTGTGTTGGGTTATGAAGTTTGATTAGGAGTCTTGCTGAAGCTTATAAATTGCTCAAAAATCACACTTGAACTGGTAAATATAGTATGCCAAACACTATTTTAAAGACATAATAACTATTATTAGACGTTGGTCAAACAATCTACATATTAAAACTAATAAAAATAATAAAATTAAAATTGTTAAGGGAAAATCTCCCATAAACAAACCAACTCGTTATGAATCATTGTGGATGTTCTTTGTGTTCTCTCCTATGAGAATTACGGATCTTTAAATTTTAGATGATTCAAGTCTTTTTTTCATCTAAGAAAATGAATAATTCAACATATCGCAGAAAAATATATTTTCCTTCATGAAAATTAAAACATTTATGGTAAATATTTTTGGGTCTTCTCATTTTAGAATAATCAAGCTTTAAATAATTAGGTAAGAAATTAGGGGGAAAACCTCCTTTGTATTGATTTTCATCATATAATTTTGATCGCTTTCCCTCATATACTGTTCATGTATCAGTTGTTGTTACCATAGTTTAAGAAGTTGCATAGAGTGTAGAAAATTGGAGCTCTGTGGTTACAAAGTTATGCAGTAGGGTTTAAATTGGAGCTCCATTGCATTTAAGTAATATGCATTGAGCTCAAACTATAGCTCATGGGGTCGTTAAAAATAAAGTAGTTGAGGTTAAAAGTGGAGTTCATGGGCTTGAAGAGAGGTAAGATCTAAGTTAAAAGTGAAGCTCATTGCGTTAATAAGTAAGATGCGAATTAAATTGGAGCCCGAGACATTAAAAGTTTGCTATAGTTGAAGTTGATTTTTATTTTTTAATGATAGAACCGAGCAGATGGGATTAAAATCACATTGATTCACTACCAATGTTCCAGTGCATGGCATATGATGAATGACATTCACCGTAAAAAGGGGTGATGTAACATAAAGAGAAAAATGTGTCTAATGATCAATGAATCTCTGGTGACAACATATAGAGGGCTACATGGTAAAAGATGACAGCAAATCTCAATGACTAAGTAAAATGTTACCCAAAACGTACTCCCTATGAGAGTGCTAAAGTTAATGAAGAGACCAGTATCTTTGCGAACACCTCTCACCCCACCCAACAGTATTGCCGGAGCTTAACCCACACTACTCACAATGACCGACAGAATCCGTAAGACAATCATCTACTTGACTATGACCTTCCCTCACATACTAGACACCCAGCCTCTCCACCCCAGCACATGCACCTACCCTGATTAGATATAAATAGAAACTTTAATGTTGAACACCGCTAACTCGCTATGAATCGAATTATGCCTTCTTTCGTGGAAAGGCGGAGGTTCACGAACTCCTCATGAGATAAGACTGTCCGGCTGCCGGGTATAGGTCATCGTTATATCCTCTTTAGTTTTCGAACTATACTGCAATCTATGGGATCCTTTGCGCAGCGTTCCAACTCTCCCATGTCCGCCTCAAGCATGCATGTCCGGGTCACTTACTTTTGGCCTGGTGCGATCCCCCTCCCCCCCCTCTTTTTTTCGTTGGCGGTTTCCAGGACACTGGCCGGATTCTCATGATGCTCACATCCATCCTATGTCTATTAAAATTAAAGTTTCCCAATGATGAATGAGGTCAGCCCAAATGAATTGCACATAATGAAACGAATGATACCAAAGTTGGTTGGATATGATATCATAGAGGTGAGTTGATTCAGTAATGACATCGGGTCATTCTTGTGTTCATTGGCACAACGAACCCGATGAAAGTCTTTTAAACTACATCCTAGGATATGCTGGTGTTTAACTGGCCATGAGATGAAATGAAATGAAGTAACTATGAATGATGAAGCATGACTCTGTGTTTTGGCTAAAGCAGACTCCCTAGTTGAGGTCCCATAGGTTGAGCTCCCTCCTTTTTTGAGAACGTCTTAATGTCATTCCATGATTCAAGGTTCCTCTGCATATAATGTATGATAATGAACAATGTTATGTGTTATAATGAATTATGTATGTTGTTATGTGTACGTTGTTTGTGGTGATGTGTGCAAAATGTTAATTATGATGATGCATGTCACTCTCATGGTCACAACTTCGCTAATCTCAAATTTGTCATGGTTTCACTCACTTTCCTAATTCAATTTGGCAGTCCACTGACTTGACCTGCTATAATCATGTTGCTAGGAAAGAGCTATTATTACTCATGCATGTTCTTGGTGTGTGCTTGCATATACCCATACTTAGTACAAGTGTGTACTAACCCCATACAACTCTATATTTTTAGGTGGAGGCTAAAGCTTACAGGTTGACGTTGCAGCTATCCGGACGTAGAGATTTCATCCGGACTTGGTAGGCCCTCATGCTTTCAAGGATGTCTACCGTTATTATCTAGCTTAGATGTAGGCTTTAGCTAGTGGAGCATGTTCCACTAGTGTTTCTTTCCACTGTCATTTCATACTTTATATTGGTGCCGTTTTGGCAAAAATACATGTAAGGCAATTATGAACTGTTTCTTTCATTTGATTATCACTATATTAGAAGATGGTTTTTCTTTGGTGAACTCCCTATGATGTCAAGTTGAAACAATGTGGTTCAGCGGAGATTTCAAGAATTACAAAAAGTTCAGGATCATTTCTGGCTAAAATTTAACCTAGATGAAAGTAAGAATGACGTATGTAGACTGTCCCACACGACCCAATCTAGAGTCAACGACCCGGTCGCCCAAAGTCTGGTATCATAGATCTTCGGAAACGCGGACAAAACTTCAAATGACCATATCCCACTCATTATATCTATAAATTGGGATCTCTGATATATCAAATTAAAGTTCTAGGCTACTCTTCTTCTCAACTGCCAACAAATTTGCATTATCGGGGTCAGGGTATAGAATTTATGACCATGTGTTTACCATAGACTAATCTTAGCAGAGTTTTCTGAGTTTGCTAACTGACGACCTTATTTAGAGGCTTCATAAATTGACAGACTAGCGCCCACAGGTGGGAGCACGGCGAAATCTGTACAAAGAACATCTAAAATCATTTTTTGGTCTTGATTGCTTCGCACCGTTATGTATCGTAAAAGCATCCTGTGGCCTTATTTATCCCATAGAATGAAGTTTCGAACACATGATGGTGGTGGGTCTGAAGTCCTATAGGGAAAAAACTTCAAGCATAATCTCATGTTTCAATCGTGATCGATCGGGGGGGGGGTGGGTGGGGGGGGGGGGGGGGTGGGAGGTCCCGGTATGGGAATCTCGACCTGTAGATCAGAGACGCATAGATTGGCCTCATAGGTTTTGTCTCACAAATTTTTTAAATCGGGATTTCTTTTATTTTCCCCATTATTCTAGTGCCACAACCTGTATTCATACTTAAAAGGATTTTCACTGCACACACTCAGTCATACACTCTTAACTCCTCAAACCCAGAAACATTGTAAGCAGGTAAAGCTGAGATTTTCAAGTCTCATGCAAGTTCTTTATCAAATATCAATCTCTCCGGCATCAAGCATCATAAAGAATATTACTTGTCGGTCTCATGCCTTAAAGTATTTTGATCGCACAATTTTACATGATTGATAAGAAGTAAAGAGAGGATTTTATGAAATTAAGATCTTTCTTAACCACAATAAGACTTGTGTAGAGTATGATAACTACAACCTCAGTTACGGGTCATAATCCAATTACTAGGCGAATTTGGGCCATATAATGAACTTTAGAACTAAAATTGGTCAGTCTGATTCCCACGGATAGGATCTAAGTCGCTACTTAGATCAAACCACTTACTGTTAGGATGGCCATTGTGAAGGTTTTTCGCAATTGATTTTAATTGAGGGTTTCTTGTGAGTTAAAAATTTTTTCAAGTAATTCTAAATCTTTTACCACTAAAATTACGTCATTTAGTGTCTAAAAACAAATGTGTTTAACAATTGCTGCAAAACCAATTCTTACACATACTTTAACCCCTCCAACTCAGAATCTATTTTTACGCGGGCATTGAAACTAACAGGGTTTCCAGTCTTTTAAGCATTTCTTGTGTTCAAATTTCATCTCTTCACGTATGTAAGACTTGCATGAGAGTATTCATTCCCGTCTCATGGCCGATTTTTTTTTGTTGATTTGTCAAAAAGGAATTCAGCAAATTGGTAGAATAAGCTAGGTTTTAATAAAATTGTGATCTTTATTTATTAGTTAGCCATCTTCATATCTTCACCTGGTTTAAAATAACCCCCCTTATTTAATAGGTTTGAGGCTATGATTTGGTTTTTATGGTGTATTGTCGTAGTGCGCGCCTTTTATGACTTGGTCAACCGTAACTAACTAGCTATGTAATGAATTCCACATAAATTCAATATTATTATTAGATATAAAACCTCGAGACACTTATTCTCAAACACACACAATAATTCAAACAGACAATAAAAAAGTGATCATGAAGTTTCATAGCCTAGAGCATTATAGTTTTTAATGTTGCATGTAGTCTAGTTGTTCGTGTAATGCTATTGCTGAATAGTTTTCACACATAGTCGCTCGTCAAACGTGCAACGTTTTAAACTCATTGTTTTCTATAATGTCTTTGTTGAGGAGTTGATTGCAGCAGTGAAAAAAGTTCTGAATTGGGTTGTTGTTCCTCCAACATGGTGAATTCTTAACTGTTGCACTCAACTTCTGTTGAAGACATTCTAGGAACCTATGAGTTCAATATGATCAATTCCGTTCTGAGGTACCGTGTTCACTATATTCGTCACTCGCGTCCGAATACTGCGTGCGACCGAGAATGCTACAGGACCGGTAATCGCGGAATACATTCGGTGCCCCTCCCCGGTGCCCAACTTCTTAATCTCTATCATTCCAAAGTTCCTGTCACTTCCCCTCACCTGACCATAAGCTACGCGTCAATAATCTCACCTTATTTTCGGAGCACTTAACCCACCTTTTCTCTTTTTAGAAGCGGATCGTCTGCGGCAACCAATGCCAATTACCAATCTAGGAATCCTCACATGGAGAAGGGCATGCCTAGTTCCACAGCCTAATTTCTCATCATGTATATATGCAGATAAACTAACTCCCTAACCCTAGTCCGTTCACTGGAGATCTAGAGTATGACTTCCCACACCCATAATACCGTGGCTTTTACTATCAGTCACATATTCCAGGCCACCATGCCGTAGAGTCACATTAACCAATCGGGCCAGCTAAGACTGGTCCAACGGATAGGAATCGGTTCACTGACCCCCCCCCCCAGGAAAAAAAAAAATCTACCCGAACCGGTACCGGGACCGGAACGAAACCTGTTTTTGACCGGATATGTTGATCGGTACCGGGCCTGAAAAAAAAAACGACCGCAATACCAAGGGGATAATAAATTGGTTCCGTCCCATTCACTATATAACCGGGTATGGAACCGGACCGAACCAAACGGACAGGGATGGAACGGGATCGGGATAATCGGAGATACTTTTTGGGATTACGAAAATAAGGTTTTTTTTTATTTTTCTACGTATCAATTAATTAGTTTTTTACATTGTATACTATAATTGTTTTACTTCGTTTAATTTAAAGACTATTTTAATTAAATTTTTTTTTGTTGTTAAGTTTGCAGTAAGTTCTAATAAGATTTTCAAAATTTAATCTTTTGAAGTTTAACTTTATAAAGTTCTTACTTTATTCATTATATTTTTCATTTTCTATTTATATTTTCATAACTTGTGTCTGTAATCTAATAAATAAAATATTGTAATTCTTACAAAAAAATTAAATTAAATAGGATACGAAACAATTACAAAAATTCAGCAAAACATATCAATTTAATCCTTATTTAAATTTGCCTCACAAATTAACACATTCAATTAACACACATATTAGATCACACCAAGACACATCACATACAAAATAATTTATAGAAAATATACAATAATACAAATTATATAAATATAAATACTACACAAAAACTACATATGTATTAGTACAATCGGCACGTACGGACCGGACCACGAAAACCGTTATGAACCGTACCGGTACACAAATCATCTGGTTCCGTCCCGTCCCTGTACCGGTTTCAGCACACCACGCCCGTCCCGTCTCGCGTAGGCAACCGAAACGGGACGAACCGCGAACTAACTTGAGCGGTACGAAACGGTACCGGTACTCCCCGGTTCCGTTGACCAGTCCTTAGGGCCTAGCTTTTTCACAATAGCCTATAAGCTCCCGTATGGGTGCGTTAGGCCCAAAATATGTTCTTATTATAACACTACAATGCTCTGCTCCGTTATATCATTAATGTTAAATGAGTCATTTTATGAAGTTAATAATAACATCAATGTCTCTCAATTATTGAAAAAAAAAACTGCAAAGACAAGTAAAAAAATTACTCTATGATTTCCAATTATAAAAACTTAGTAATGAATGATCAAATATAGTCTATAGTTATTAGTGAGACTTATTATACCCTCCTCAGAAATACACATAAACATCCGACACAGTACTAATATCTTCTTCTTTCTCAAACCTCTTGAGTATTATACAAAAAAATGTTTTTAAGGAAATCAAGATTTGAATGTCATCATGCAATAGATAGTACTAATTGTGTTGTGCTCCAAATGATACACAAGTACGTTGTTAAACAATATAAAGTTTATACATGTATTATTTTCCTCCTCATATACTTGACGTACCACAAATAAGTGATTAAACACATACTCAAAGCTAATACATCGTATTACTTTCTCCTCTCATAACTTTGACATGCCCCCACAATAACTGCCTACAACCCATATCCCAAGCTCATAGAAAAAGACAAAGAACAGATTCACGCTGAACAGTTCACTTTCTCTATTGCTATTTTTTTTGGTTGATCCCGCTAATTGTTTTTCCATTGATCTGCTCAATATATGCAGTAGCGATAAGCCAGAGCGTTTTGGCTAGCTAGACCACATATCAAGCCAATCCATCAACACAACTTCATCACATTCTTTTTTCACTCAAACAAAAACTTCATCAAGTGTAAATCTTGATCTGTCCTACACGTATGACCGAACAAATAAAGCATCACTGTCTTAGTTTCCATATCAGGAGGCGATGTAGTGGAAGCAATGTCTCAACAATTACATACTCGAAACAGTTTAAGGATCACACCATATAAATCTTCGGGCTTGGTACTAAAATGCATGATTTTGAATCATTTTATGACAATTGGTGATTATCCATTGGATTTCCTAACATCAAGCTCATCTTAGATGACTATGATTATTATAAAAAAAAATTATGCCAACAACTATTCTAATAATCATCATTAGAATAGTATTTGAAAATCAACATTAGAATAATTTTTGGCATAAAACAATCATAATAATCATTGTCATTCGAGATGAGGTTGATGTAAGAAAATCCTAATCATCACTAATCCTATCCAATTATAAAAAATCATGCATTTCAATACCAACCCAAAATTTTTGGTGCTGTCCTAAGTGTGCCTTAGGTATTTGATCTCTTGAGAACATCGCTTTCCTATGTCGCCTTCTAGATGGACATTAAGACACTGTCGCAGATCAAACGATTCAAGGTGAGGAAAACCACTAAGTATAGTTTCCAATCCTCATTTCTCATCTAGTTCCAAAGAGTTGAAGTTGGTGTAGTTTAGGCATGTTCTTTGTATTTTGTTATGGCTTCTTCATCGTATGCATGAATCTAGCTGTTCAACTAAAATGACTTTAAAGAATGACTATAAAGGATTATGGTTTCAATGGATTCTTTGATGATTGAGATGTAACCAAAGTGGAGTTCCTCCAACAATGAGAACTTCTTCACTGCTGCACTCAACTTCTCGCTGAATACGGTATAGGAACATATGAGTTCAAGACATGTTAAAGTCCAAAGTAGAATCAGATAAAAACTACTCCTACTCAGGGTGCATAGGAGAATGTGGCCTAGCAGGGGGCTAGTCCAAAAGGTAAAGGCCTCAATATAAGTCGTTCTTGTCGTTCTTTAAAGTTGTTTAAGTTGAAAAACCAGATCCATGAATACGATGTAGAAGCCATAGCTATTGCACAGAACATGCCTGAACTGAACCACCTTCAACTCTTTGGAAACAAGATGACAAATGAAGGATTGGATGCTATTCTTAATGGCTGTCCTCGCCTTGATTCAAGGTGGGGGACAACCAGGTAGAATAACTTCCGATCCTTCATTTTGTCATCTTACTTCCAAATAGTTGAAGGTGGTCCAGTCCAGGCTTGTTCTCTGCAATAGCTATGGAGTCTTCATCATATCCATCGTATACATGGATTTGGTTGTTCAACTTAAATGACTAAAAAGAACGACTAGAAAGGCCTATAGTCTCAATGGATTCTTTGGTGATTGAGATGTAGCAAAGGTGTAGTCATCTCACTGAAGACATATAGGAACAAATGATTTAGTGTTAATTACTTGAAATAGATATAGTAATTAAAATATCCTCACGGATGTGAACATACACAAGAACTAGAGGTTTCAAATGGGCGGGTTGGGTTGAAATTGGAGATATTAAAATGAGTTGAAATAGATTTTGGATTGGATCTTAACCCACCCAAATTTACTTTGGGCTCAAATGGGTTGGGTTCAAATGGACTAAAAAACGGGTTGGATCTTCACTTGTCCAATTTGACCTCATTAATTTTAATAATTTTAACGTAGTGATATTTAACTTATATAATCACAATTCAAATTTCAGCTCAAGATTTTTTTTATTATAAAAACGTAACAAATGGATCGATAAATCCTAAAAGATGTTAAAGAGATAGTAATTCATATATTTAATATTGGAACATATCTTAGTAAAGAATTTAAAAATGAGTTGAAATTGGAGATTGAATTGACTCAAGTAATTGAGGCTTCTTTTAAATGTGTTGAGATTGAACCCAATTCAAATAATTTTAAACTCAACCCTTAAAGTTCTAGGCGGGTTACCTATGTTTGGGTTCATTTTTGACACCCCTAACAAGAACCAATTGCAAGGACAGAAGCAGTCTCTGTTTAGCAGTAACAGTTACATCAATTGAGCAAATTTACATGATCGTTTGTTGTACATAATTCAGATGCACCATATAATTTAGTTTTAGTTGTAGGTAGTCCATTTAACTCAATATTAATATCAATGATACTAAAGAAACTTGAGATGATAAGAGATTAAGATGCACTATGCCCAATCAGGATCACTGGATCGGAAACTGGTATCCAGATCGGACCGGGATGGTTTTTGACCCTGTTGTTGACCCGGTATCAGGATAATAAGAGCAAATCTAATCGGGATGAAAACTCGGTGCTATTTTGGTCGCATTATATACCAATAATAGAATCAAGAATCCAGAACGACTTGAATGGAACGAGACCATTAACATTTCCAAAAATAATAGTTTTTTTTTGAGTTATTTTGAATTAAAAAAATATTTATGTTTTTTTTATTTTTCTAAGTTAAATAAGGCATTTGTTTAAAATAATATTACTTATAAGTTTTTAAGTTCATTTAAAAGTTATTTTTTTTATGTTTTTCAGTTTATGTTATAAGTTTTCAAGATTTGAATCTTTTTTGAAGTTATCATTTTATGTTATAACTTCTCACTCTTCCTTCACATAATTTTACGTTTGTAATTTTTTAAATTTTATAAATTATACCGCGTTTTAGGTTTATGTTCTTTTCCGTTGCTGAATTAGTTGTACTTTTTTTTTAAAAAACCCCACCAGCCACCCTCCTACCCGATCCACCACCCCAATGCCCACTTTTTTTTTTTAAACCAACAGCTCCCCTGTTCATGGTCCGGTTCCGAATGAATTAACCACAAATCATGATACGGTCCCGTTGCGAGTACCGCTTCAATGTATCCAATTCCAATTCCATCCCGAATATCTCTAATCTACTACTGGATCGGAACGCACCAAAATGGTAATCGAAATAGACTAGAATGGTAACCGAAATGGAACCGGTACAACTCGATCTAGTACCCAACCTTAATATTGATACTGAAGAGTGCAGATAAAGTGTGTACAACATGTAGAAGGATGCACAATCACCGTCAAGTTGCACATACACTTTATCTAGATGCATCAATATCTCTATAATCCCAAGTTTATGTAGTACTATTTAAGCATAGAGTAATTTTCATTTGTTTGGAGACTTACAAATTTTCTCTTTTCAGAAGCGGACCGTCTGCGATAATCATGACTCGATTACCAATCTAGGAATCCTCATATGGAGAACAGATATCCTGGTTCACAACCTAAATATCCTCAATTATATATATACATACATATAGAATTAAATATAAAGCATAGAATAATAATTCATTTGTTTGGAGACTTACAAATTTTCTATTTGCAGAAGACGATCGGCATCCATGACTCAATTACCAATCTAGGAATCCTCAGATGGAGAATGGATGCCCTGGTTCACAACCTAAATATCCTCAATTATATATGTATATATGCACAGGAACTCTCTAACCCTAGCTCGCTAGCCGTTCACTGGGAGATCTAGAGTGTCTTTCAACACCTATAATGGTGTTTATATAGATAGTACTAGTCTTTGCTCACGTGCAACGCACGTGTACCCTATTAATTAATATTTCATTTTTTTTAAATGACACAAGTATAAAATATATAAATGAGACAATAAAGTAGATGTGTTTTAGAAAATAATCATAAACTTGGAACATTGAAGAGTGACATTTATACTCCAATTTTGGTGAATTAATAATTGAAAAAAAAAAAAACGTCAAGTATATTACCCCTATTATCAAATATAGATATGAGAACCATTTTTAGATCCCTGGTCATGTTGTATTACACTACACTTGTATTGAGATATGCATGACTTTCATTTATTGGTAACCATAAAGTGAGGTTCAACAACCATATTATTTTAATTGTTACCCTAAAAGTGGCATTCTACGATGACTTTCTGAAAAGTTAATGTCTCTATGATCATATACTATGTTTGACAGTAAACTACATTTCTTAAAGGATGAAAAGTTCGGCACAGAACCAAAAACAAAATTGAAATCCCAAGATAAAAATAGAAAACTATCACATAACTTATAAAATTTGAGCAATAACCCTCGAGAATATATTTCGAATTACTAAAATAGTCAAAAAATACATATAAAAACATTCAATGAACACTATGAACAAGACCACACACAACAAAAATAAAATAATAACTTGTAACCTCTTCTTCTAATCTAGATTGAACATATGAGGTAAGCATATCAAATACATAAAAACCAATAAAAAATTGATATCAAAGAATACAATCAAAATCTAATATTAAGAAGAAGAATCAAAAGCAATAACACTAAAAAGAATCACACAAAATTAACAAATTGGTAGACAGATTCTTAGCACAATTTGATGAAAACAAGATCAAAAAACACTAAAGAAAATATAATTAAAATACCATAAACAAATCAAGTTAAATAAAAAAATAATAAAAAAGAAAAAACATAAAGATTTAATAGAGTGAACTTACTTTAGTGCTGAACTACTTCTTGATCTTTATTCTTTTCTCTTTAACTAACAAATGTGATAAAGAAATAATCACTGGACATCTGTTCCCAATCCAAAATTAAATTGATTTTGATACAAACAAATTGCTATACACTTTATAGAAAATACAACTTTTGGTCTTTTCCTCCCCTCTCTTGTAACGATTTCCCAAAGACTTTGAACCACATTGTGTCTAAGGCATGAAGTTAAATAAGAAATATTAATCTAATATTAAATTAATTATTATTAATATTTAATTTGTTTAGAGATAAAAGTAAGGCAAAAATAGTAAATTCAACTTTTAAGTTGAGAGCTCATCTTATAAAAATACTAGTTTCCGTGCACGCGCTTTGCGCGTGTAATCCATGATGTATTTATTTCTTAAAAGCTAATACTAACTAAATAATAAAAGTATGTTTAATTGAGATTTTACTTTATACTTTTTTTTACTACTACCTGTGACACTCTTCCAATTTTCTGACCTCCAGTGAATGCATCGAGACAATAATATAAGAATTTAATAAAATAACTTTGTTTGTAAATTCAAAAATAAGTTTGCAAAGCTAAAAGGAAAAATACCAACTATCTAAATTAAATTTCTTGATATCCGTTTTAATTGGTAGAATAATGCTAGATCGTGTAAATTACTGAGTGAAGGAAAAAAACCTTTTAACTTTTTAATGACTGGTGATTTTAAGTTGTATTAAATTTTTATCCACAAAACACTTTAAACGAATTAGTTAACTAATAAATATTTAAATCTAAGATGTAAAAATTTTTTTCATTGATATTTTAAAATCAGGATATTTATGAATAACTACTATTTTATAATAAATTGATTCTGTCATACATAATGTCATCGCACCATTAATCTATATTATATGTTTCATCAACATCTCACCTTTTTTCCATAAAAGAAAAGAAAAGAGTAAACAGCCTATTTTAGTTTACAATATTCATTCTTAAAGATTAAATTAATGTATAGTAAAATATAAGTAACGGAGAAAAGAAAAAAAAAAAGGTACAACATGAACAAGATAATTAGCATTTCATTTTGTTTGTCTCTATAAGTGAAACTAACATTGAAGCATACAAATACAAATATGAATTTAGAGCACTTGCCTAATAAAACAAGAATTCAACTATAATGAAAAAAGAGAGACAAAAAGTCCTTTATAATTCTTACTACAAATAGTAAAAATTAACACAGTCACGTGTCTGATTCTTTCAGTAATTGCTTCTCATAACTGCCTAAGGGAATCTCACAACTTTTTCACCTCAAAATTGTGACATTAGTTCACATGGTTAGAATTCTACATATAAGCATTGTACGAGTATAAATAAAAGTTCTTCTGAAAAATTTTAAATTTATAAACAAAATTATGGAACATGAAAAGTCAATGAATTTCTTGTTAAAATAAATATAAAAACGATAGAGATGAATTTATTGTAAAGATACATGAATCTACTTTAATTTCTTGAATAATTACTCATTTTTTTTTAATTTACATTTATGTTAGAATTTGGAAAGGTCAGATTATGTAATGAGAATAGAAGATTATAAGATATAGAATTATATAGGTTTTAATTTATTATGAGGGGCAAATGGTAATTCAAACTTTTAAGTTTTGAGCTTCATGTTTATAATAATAACTACTTATTCTGGGGACGTGCGTCGCACGTGTGTTTCTTTGAATTTTTTTTAGATACATTAGAATGACTAAAATCCAATGAAAATATATATAGTAAATTGTAATGATAAAAATATGTATAAATTACAAAATTCAAAAAAAACTTACGGCAAGACCACACTCAGAAAAAACGAAAGGAAGAAAAAGCAATCGAAACAAAAGTGGTGGGGGGGGTTGGTTGCATCATAATACACTCGGTTGGATCAAGAGTCGGTAAACAGGCCAGGAGGCTTATCTGGATATGTGTTGTTCAGAAAAAAAGCTAATTAGACAGGTAGGTCGGAGAAGATTGATGGTATATAGATGAAAAAATAGACAAAAATTAGACATAACTCTCCTGAGTTTGTATAGACGATGGGGCCTTTTCATATCCGATCAAAATTCAGAGTCTTCACTTCACATCTGTTTTATTAACTAGAATAAAAATATAGCCTAATCTGGTCTGTGATAGGGGGTTCATATAGATAAAGAACGTGATTATATAAATCGATAGAAGGAATATCAAAGATATCTTTAAAAGTTTTAGTTAAATATTTGGAGGTTATGAATATGGCGCTGCGATGAGATGTTTAGGAATATGAAATGTAATAAAAGTTTAAATAGTAATTAAAAGTCAAAAATAAATAAATGAAGAATAAAGAAAAAATTAAATTTCAAACGGCAACCATGTAAAAGAACAACTCACGTGCTTATCATGTCATTAGCATTAATGAATTAAAATTTGTGAAGCTAAAGTCATTCGTTTAATAATAATCAATAGGACATTATCAATGTGCCGTCTCCATTTTGTAGATTTGCATACCCCTTTAAATTAATTATTAATTTCGTTATTTATCATAAAATAATACTTTAAGTCCACATCAATTATTTATTCATGAGAGGGCGTAAAGGAAAACGTTATAAAGAAACGAAAAGAAAAGAAATTTAGTTAAAAAAATTGTTTTAAAAAAAATTTCATAATTATTATATACATTAGATGATGATGGATATGATGAGATGTGATTCCTCAACGTGGGGTTTAAACTTTCACTGTTGGGTGGTGTTTTCAATTTATGAATTAAGTCTTAGGGGGCAGTCGAAATTCTGTGAAGGAGGGCCTCGGAAGTTCGATGACTATGTGGGGTTTGGAAAAGGGGAAATGGGAGCCATCATCATAACATTTTTTGTAAAGAGGTTGTAGGAGTCGCTAAGTGAGAGAAAGGGTAAACCGCCATGGTCAACGTGGCACAAGCAAGATACTTGGGGGGGCAGGCGGGGAGGTATATATGATAGATGATTATGAGGGGTGGGGGCGGCTTGGTGGGTTGTGGAAAAGTCACGAAGGGGTGTGGCCATCGCACAGGCGGCTCTTGGGTAGTGTGGCCGGAAGGCGCCCCAAAAAAAAGGAGGCGTCGGGAAGGGACGTGGGCCACGGAGACCACGAAAAATAGGGCCGAAGGACGCGCCAGACCGGGAAGTGGAAAAGGACAAGGCGGCACGACAGGGGATGGTGAAATAGAGGGGTTGGGTGAGGGTGGTGTAGAGAGAGGCGAACGAGAACGTGTGGGGAGAGAGAGGAGAAGGGGGGCAAAAAGGGGGGAGAGATGGGAAGGGGGAGAGGGAGATTGGGGGGATGGAAAAAATTGTCCATAGTATATCAGGTGGGGTGGTCGGGGGGGGTATATCGGGAAAGCGAGATTGGGAGAGAGAGGAGAGGGGGGAAGTTGAGCGATTGGGAAAGGGAGGAAGAGGGCGAGGGGGCGAAGAGGGTAGAGAGTGGCGAGAGAGTGGTATTGTCGGATTCTTTAGAATAATTGGTATATGTCAGACAATATGAGCGATCTAAAAAGCCATGCGAATTCTGTTGGGGGTAGTGAAGAGAGGTAAAACTGGGGGGTGGGGGGCGCGGAGATTGGAGGAAGTGGGAGAAGGAGGGGTAGCGAAGAGGCAGAGAGTAGGAGAAAGGTGATGATCTCGCCATGTAAATTGGATTAATAATTGTATACCATACCGTGTAGGTATTTATATATTCTAAATTAGCGAATTTAATACATATAAAAATGGGGTTAAGCTAGACAGAACTCGAAGCTCCCAAAATAATTAAAGGGATAAGGGGTTGGTATGGGGGGGGGGGGGGGTGCGTGGGTGGTGGGGATAGAATTATAGGTCGGGGCCTAACGATAATGGTTTTGATGATAAGTAAGTAATAGAAAGTTGCTTAAAACCAAGACCCGCGTGGGTGGTGGATATGGTTCTTCTGCGCTATTGACACATACAAATGCGCTACTGATGATAGGTGGTTAAGGTTAAGGAGTTCATTTTAAAGTTAATAGTAATAGAAGGTCTCTCAAGGTTATTGAAAAAAATTGCAAAGACAAATAAACAATATTCATTTTTTTTGTTTCTATGATTTCCAACTATAACCAACTTAGTAATGAAGTATCGAACATTGTGTAATATTATCTCCAAAAATAAACACATCTAAACAGCTAATATGCTTTTAGAAATTCAAAGATTTTGATTTCATCAGGCACATAGACAGTACTAAATTTAGTGTTTGTGGATCCCAAACGATACACCACACAAATACGTGGTTAAAACACAATATCCCAGCTACTACATTATTCTTTTTTCTCATATAAACGCCTAACCAAATAGTGATTAAACATGATCAAAGCTATACAAAAAAACACAAGGAACAAATTAAAGCTAAATTTCACTTTCTCTATGGCTAGTGCTGAGCCCTCTAATTTTTCCATGATCTATCTACTCAATAATGTTCATAGCGATAATCCAGACGTTGGGCAGATAGACCCACATATCAAGCCAATCAAATAAAACCTGGCATCACATTTTTTTCATAAACAAAACTTTTATCGAGTTTAATCTTGAATCTGGTTGTTTTTTACAACACACGACACAAATAAAGCATATGACTGTACTTGAATTACCTAGAGCGTGCAGTTGAACTGAGACAACGAGCAGAGTCGATGCACATAGCATAACGCTCCACCCCCACCTCCTCTAACCACCCCTGATATATTGAACTACAAATTATAATCTTATTTTTAGAATTTTGACCAAAATAAGCCATTCTATAAATCCATTCACCAAATAGTATGTTTTTAATTTTGTTTACACAACTAGTATAAACGGTTCACATTAACGTTTTTAACTGATTTATTTTTAAAAAATTTTTTATTTTAAAAAATTTAATGAGAAAGGGACGGTCCGCTAACGACGTTAAATAATAATACGTAACTGAAATTACGTTTTAACTCTAATACGTTATCGAGAATAACGTTTAAGCAATACACTAATTTAATAATAATACGTAACTGGAAATTACGTTTTAACTATAATACGTTATGTGCGAATAACGTTTTAAGCATATAGAACAAAACCCCCTTGAAGCCGTAACAGACTTAGCCCTTCTCCTCTTTCTTCCCTCTTTTCGTTTTCTCTGGGTTTGTTTTTTTTTTTAAACGAGAAAGATAAGGTTTCTCGCACTCGATTTCCGGGCGAAACCCATAGTGTTTTCCTCCCAAACCGCTGGCCTACTCACTCGGCTGAGACCAAAACGACAAACAACCCTCCAAGAAAACCCTAAGAAAACCCACTTGAAAACTTGATGCAGATCTGCTTTAATAAGGTAAAAAAACTTTGATAATGACTGAGTTCTTTTTGTTATTCAGGTATTTTTGTCATAATTGATTCAAGTGTTATCTTATAATTGATGACTTTGTTATTTTCTTTTCCTTTGGCAACCACCGAAACATTCCGTCTTTCCTTCCTAAACTTTCCTCCCTGCTTTCGATCTCTTCGTTGTAGCGATCCAGCTCAGTAGGAGCAGTCACTGCTTAGAGGTAACTTCCATGGTCCTTGTGGATTCTTCATCTCTCTACCACCTTCTTCCATCTTAAACCTTTGAATCGCTAAAGTGAGTAACTGCGTTATAGGTCGATTTACTCTGTTATTACCTAAGTAGTGAGTGTTACAGGTCGAGTGTTGTTTGTAGTACCCAGTTTCTTAGTTTGTCTTAGAAGGAAGGGAAGCATTTTTTTTCCCTCGCAAATAGAGTCTCTGCTTTGGCCAAAGTTTTGTCCTGCTAACATAGATAGCAAGTACTTAAAAACTATTAAAGCTATAATGATCCTAAACCATGCATAGTCTTCTTGCAATTATTGAAGCTGCTTCTGTCCTTCTTTTAATCTGTCCTGCGATTTTTGTGTCAGGCATGTTTATGTTGTGTAACTATATCATACATAATATATTTGATCATTAATTTAGAAGAACCTACCTAGAAGTACTACTCGGGTTGCCTCTCCTCAAAATTGCATATATAGATAGGAATATCAGTTTACAAACAAAACATTACAACAACATACACACAGACAAGGGTCATATCGTAATAATAAGTGAGTGATCGGGGTGGTGATTGAGTTGGGGTTTATTGGTTAACCCCTGCCACTCTTACCAAATCTTTGGTAAGTGAAGCAGTAAACTTTTGCTTTGAGTTTTCTTGTCATGTCAACAATCATTTACAACCACTATATATTAACAACCTTGCACTCGTAGATTGAGAAAAGTTCTAATTACGTTGTATTTCTTACTTCTGTGTTAGGTATTATTTTATGGCTGCTAATAATGCATACCAATTGGATCCCGTCCACTTGATCGTCTGTATTAACTGGACACTCACTCCTAGGTCACGAGATATATGGATAGGGAATGATAATATGATTTTGAACACATAAAATGTTGGAAGTTTTGGGACCTAGTAAATTAAACATCTCATTCATCCACGATCAGCTAGATTAAGTGGGAATTACACTATCTGATTAATGGTGTTTTTATAGGTCCTCATAGGCCTGTAATTGGATCGTAGCTTAATCACCACGCATAGTTGAGAGAATGGCGTGCCTGAGACTCATACATTCCACTTTAGCGGGTAAGGAACGATCGCACTCTTTACAAGGACGTGGATATTGGTATGGGCTTACCCTGAAAGGTAATGTGGTAGTTGGGTATGAGCCACAGAGGGTCTGTAGTGATTGGCAAATATTTGTCAAAGATTATTAGGTTTTTAGTCCACAACCTCAAGACTTTAAACATAGTAGTCCCTCAAAGGTTTCTGCGCTTACTGCAACATTGCGGCGGCGACTTCAAATACCACTATTACCCGACTTGGCACACAGGATATGGTCCAATGAGAAAGCTGGTGGTTATATGTTTTGGATGATTGCAGTTTAACTATTCTATTGGCAGACAACCAAATCTTGGTGGTCTTTTAAACTTATGTACTGCTAGGCTGGAGGATATCACTACAGTAGGTCTTACATTGGGTATGCAACCCTCACCCTAGCTATTTGTATCGTTTTCTTTCTTGTAAAGGCCTCCCAACGTAGCCAAATGAATGGCTGGATTCCTACACTACTTCAGGTATACTCAATAATTTACACTTATATGTTATTGAAATTTGATCTAGTTTATCATTAAGCTATTAATGTCTAGATTTGGGGTCTGGGAGAGAGTTAGCCGTCCTTACTCCTCATATTGTAGTCAAAAAGGATACAAGGACTAATTTTCCCGTGGTTTTACCAAGGGGTCCACATGCTGCTAGATGGTATCACCTTTTAGTTGGACCGCCACTCACCACAACACTGTGAAGAGTTTTCAGGGATGGCGCTGGATTCCATGACAGAAGATCAGGTAAATTTTGTATCTACTCTCTCTTACCTTTTTCGTATATAATTGTCATTGAGTAACTTTTTTTTATATTTTATTTGGAACCAATTCTTCTCTGCATAAATGATAGTCTTCCCGAATATTGCCGCGTTGAAAGATACATATGGCTCGGCTATATTCTCAATTTTTTTGGGGGTTGGGATGTTTGTGAGGTTCATTTACCGGCGATCGAGTATGAGGCAATTTGGATTGTACAAGCGATACATCTTCATTTGCATTTGACGCTACACATTTTAACCTGATCGTCGAGGAAGATCAAACACAAATTGGGGAGTTAGAGCATGCAATGGTTTTGCCAGTTTTTGGAAGAAGACCCCATATTGAGCAATATTATGGAATGCACAACCTTCATGGATCACTCACGTCGTATTGATGATCCCTACCTTATTTGGTTTTAGACGTATTACTCCGTTTTATCATTGGGAAGCTATTTCGAGTTCCTCACAACCACAGGTTACGTGCCTACTGCGACGACATACGAACAATGGTACGTTTGATTATTAGCTTATTATTGTTGGAGCTAAATGATTTCTTTCGAACTATAGATGGTGGGGACTAAATTAAAAGTGAGCTCTCCTTTTTTCATTTTATTTGAGGCAATTTTTTGTTATTTTGGACAGGTGCGTCATACTTCATTTGAATGGTTTAATAAAGCAATATCTCTCGGTGCAAAAATCCATCAATGAGGAATTTTACGGGTTTCGTGCGATGTGCGGGATAAGATCTATTTGTTTGGCATATGTGGCAAGAGGCATAGGCTCATGTTCAAAGCAGATTAATAGAAAGAGGAGCCTAATGGTCTGACCATTTGCATCCTCCTATCGTTCGGCGAGGAAAATGTGGTGTTGGCCTGGTAGGAAGGTACGTGCTATTGAGAGAGGGTTCGAGCACCTATTGAAATGAGTGAAGATTATCAACCACACAAGAATTCCCAAGCAGTTTCGAATTATGAACCCACAAACATTGAAGTGTGACGTACATCGACACCACAGAACTCCACAAATATCAAGGACACCAAGTCTTTCATCACTTTGAAATGTTATTTGGTAGTAATGACGCTCAACATTTTGACAACGCCTCAAACTTGTGTGGATGGTGATGAGTGGAGGATGCGAATCAAGGTGCAAGCCAGGTGGTGACCATCAGTGGAAGAAAAAGCGTACATCATTCCTAAGCTTTGTAGACTGTATGTTAAAATATTCACATTATTCTGAATAGTGTTTTTTTTTTTTTAGTTGAATAGCGTAAAAGTTGTTCCTACTTTTAGGGATCATTATCTTTAATCAGCATGTCCACAAGAACAAAACAAAAGTTCCCTGTGTTGACAAAGAAAAAAGGCAAAGGATGATTCTCTGAAACCGCCCCGACTTGGTGGATTTACATTCGCGAGTGGTAATTTGCTTTACCTCCTGTTAATTTATTTAATTTGATGCCTATCTTTTGGGGCAGTTTAAAGTTTTGTTTTTTATTTAAGCTTATGTAATTTTAGCTTTATAGTCAGTATTTGATATATTCAGTCAAATCAAGTATGACTGTACACCAGTTCACAAGTAGACTTCCGTTGTTTAATTTGTTACCAAATTGCATCTGATTAACGAGTTTAGGCAGGACTGTAACTGTTGCTTCTTTGCTGATAATTATGCTTTTAAGAGGTTCTTTGTTATTTGTGATATGAATGTATGAAATCTATCTGTTGGTTGTCTGAATTTATGAAGGAGTCAATGAGAATGAGCAAACTATTTGCAAACAGTTGCACTGTTATTATGAGCTTTCTGGTAAATTAGTTCCAATTGGGTTATTAGAATTTTGTTCCAACAAATCAAGTACAGTTTGGGTGAGTGTAATTATATTTCCATCCTCTTTATCAGGATTCAGTTTCTGCTGTTCCGGTGTTTCGACCTTTGAGCAAAGCAAGGCCCAATTTTTTGTTCGACATCACTCAGTTTTTGTATGCCCTGATCGTTGAAACTGATTTTTGAGATCAACTTAACATTCTAACTCTAGAAGTTCAGTTTGTATTTCTTCTGCAAAGCTGTGTAAAGTTTTTTATGACCGTAAGGTTGCTCCTTTGCTGGGTCTTTTAAGTTTTGTACTGTTTTTTCTGATAAGTGAAACATGTTACATATTTTCATCCTTGTTTGTAAAATTTAGTGGGCAGTTGTTTTGTGCTGTAAATTTATGCAGTGTTTTTGGGTTTCGTAGGATTTGAGCTGCTCCATTGTTTTCTTTATGGCGTTTTGTTTTTTCTTCCTGCTAGTGAAATGGAAGTTTATGTTCAACTTTTCTATGAAAATGCTTCTCTGATTCTTGTTTATGGTCTCCTATTTAAGGTGTTGACATGGGATCATCAACAAGTAAGCCCTATAGTGTTTACAAAAGATGCAGAAACTAGCAAATGCACCTAATAAAAGGAAACGCATAGAGTTTAACCAAGACACTGATAATTGTCCAGGAATGTATATGATAATGTTTAGGAAAGGTAACGGATATAAAAGAAGAGCTTTGTCTAGAACATTTTTCGTAAGTTACACTTCCTAGAGCAGATAGAAATTTTTTATCCTATCCTCTATTAATTGATTTGAGATTTGCCTTTGAATGTATGTAATTATATATATATATATATATATTGAAACAATGGCAACACAGACAAGTAACTAACTGAAATACGGGCTCCAGACTATACAACAAAAGGCAACAAATTAATTATTATTTGAATTACATTACATTAGCTAACTGAAAGAAAATTATCAAACTAGACCTTGACCCCACTTGGAATTTAACACAATTAACCTAATCACAATTGTCCACTTAATTTTAAATTACGATCTGACCCATCCGACTCCAATCATGGTTCCGGTTTTGTCTACATAATAATCCACAAGCCGCTCATATACCAACAATCAGCAGCACCACGATCCATCTCCATTGGGTAATGTCTAACTGTTTCCTTGATCTATTGAGACGCCGATAGAAGTCATTACTTTCCATTCTAAAATTAGGGAGATGGCCAATACGCCTTATGGCCAACCGGTGAGAAGGACCCCGATAGTTGCAACCATAATTTCTCTCTCGACAGTGAAAGTTCACTAACAAGTTTTCCTAGCTAGCTCTCCCATTCTATCAGTAACCTCATGACATGTGAAACATGGAAATGTACATTAACCCATTTTTTCCACAATCACATTTCTTTTCATTCATGAAACAAATGAGGATTAACCACCAGTACCATCAACTTG
>JAKWJA010001187.1:0-62178 GCA_027704765.1 Solanum habrochaites
AAAGGTTTGTCAAACACTGACCTGATTATAATGCCTTCGAAATGAAAATACACAATAAAGCTAGGGTAAAACATCCCTATCTATTCTAAAACTAAAGCAGAACTAAAATTGTAGCATCCTCGAGTCAAGAGGGACCTACCAAATGGTTTGATAACGCGTGATGTATGCGACACCGCTTTATAGTAGCTTCAATTTACCCCTGACCTTGCACCCTAATAAAATATAATATATTGTATGGATTATATCACTTGTACTAAGATGGTATATGCCCACAAAAATAATGGTAATGCATGAACAAGAAGGATCTCCTAATCAACATGCTTTCTTAGAGATCAACAGTCCTTGACTTGCCTAATTCATATTAGGAAGGTCATACCCTAATATGTAAAACCTAACATAGGTTCATATAACATAAACTTCTTTTTCATATATCATACATTTTATATCAATCAAACCTTGGAATCATGACTAGCATTAAACTCTCACGTGACTCCACAGATGGCCCTTACCCGAGGGCCATCCTTTAGCAACACAGAGTCTACTTCATTCGTTCATTCGGAACTTCACTAATTCATTGGTCATTCATTCATAGGATGATTTAAAAACCAACGTATATGACCTAGGATGAAGTTTTAAGACTCCTACGGCATAATGCGTAAGTGCATGACCCAGAATGCCCTAATGTATTATTTCATCGCGGTTTCAACTCCTGTTGTCTTGGCATAAACACAGTCCTATCGTTCATTTCATCTATCTTTCATACTTTGAGGAACTACAACCTTGAACTACATAGAGGAAAGTAGGCTAATGAAGATTGATGTCTCTCTCTCTCACACCGCAAAGAGGCGGACTCACGTGGCCAAAGTTGAATAAAAAAAAAACATGCTAGCTTAAGGGGTTGAACCAAGCTGTTCCCTATGTTGTTGCAACAGAGTTCAAAGACCAGGAGTAGGGAGACCCAGACCCACTGGTGGCAGTCTCATCTATGATATTATTGACCTCTACCCTTCCCGAAAGAAGGCAATCAATCACCACTCATAGCGCTAGCCTATTGTTGCTTAGTTTTAAAGTTCCTAGTTACATTCCAACCATACGTCATTTGATCTGTGCTTCAAAGATTAGGTATCATATCTCATTAGAATGTTTTTCATCTCCTCTTCTTTACGTATTACAGTGTAATTGTCCTTACACTTACATATGGAAGTGATTGAGACTTGTATCTAATTATGCAACACTCTCTAGGTGAGTACTTTAGTGACCTTTATTTAGGCTTGTTTGAATTTGTCTCACCATAATATTATACGCTTATCTGTTGCACATGTTTGGCAGTAGCATCATGTTTAACATAATTACTCACTCTCATTAAAGGATGTTCATTTCTCATCATTCCATAACTTACATCAATTGCCATGTACATATCCTAAGTGTCGTTACACTCATGGTATACCCCCCAGTACCCCTTTAGGTGTACACATATATAGGGATTCTTTCGTGATTTATGTGGTCTTAAGATTTTCTTTTCATCCAAACTAGTCATTTTAATCACTTCTATCACTTCTTACCACTTGGCCTCGCTTACTGTGTCGTCATTCATTTCACTCACCTTGCAAACGTAGATTGACATATGTTTTCCACAACTCACATGCCAAGAGGCTTTATTCATATTTGGCTTAGTGTTCATACATCTAATGCATATTGTTGCAAGACTTATACATGTTTACTTTACTTTCAGCCAAGGAACTCAAGTTCGATCCCTGTGGTTGCGTTTTATTTTATTATATTAAGAACTTATGTGGCATCACACAATTTCGGTCAGGCGATACATTTCGAATCCCTTGGGAAGAATATATTTGTGAATATATATGAGACTTATGCTCTTAACAAACACGTTTGGCCTGAGTTCGGGTTCGATTCCCATCCTACACACAACATTATCATCTTTTTAATTTCTCAGACCACTCTCATCATCTAGTGTTAGAACCTGGAAGGCTTGTGTTCTATCCCTAGGTGTAGCTGTTTCTTTTGATGTTATCCGAGTCTTCTCAATTAGAATTGGGTCCTTAAGTTCATTTTCTAACATTAGTCGAAGACAATTTGTTTATGCTTTTTATATCAAACGTTAAAACCAAGTATTTAACCTCAACTTATGTCCATATATTCGTACCATTTTTTTGTGCAATGATTGACATGGCTCGCGAGTCTTATACTCATTTTAATTTGGTTATAGTTTTCGTTTTAATCGCATCACTTTTACTTAATTCTTTCATGAACACACGGTTTTCATCATCAATATGTAATACACGACAGTTACATACAACTAATTACCTCACATGACTTGAAATCAAATCTTAATTGCATCTCATGGTATTAGCATTATCATGTACACAAAATTAATACAATCAGACCAAATAAATGATCATACGCTGTCTTAAAACATCATAAAGCCATCATTACAAACACACATAGCCAAAAAGTCAAAAACAAAACGTTCCTAATAATGTTATACAGCAAACATGCCATCCATATGCAATCAATTTTTTCAGAGGATCTAATGACCACATGGGCATGTCCAGGAGGGGAACCATAGTTTTTTTCGATTGGAATACGTAGTGAACTTAGGAACTCTACTCTTGGGAACAGGGACCAAGCGAGAAGACACCATACTTTTTCAAACTTTGACAACCACCCTCAACCACAACGGCCAACCTATGCACAAACCTCTATCCGAACCTGGATACCTTGGTTCACAAGTGAAGTTCTTTAAACTTAACGTGATTCATAAGAGCACATAGGCGTACCTGTTTCTTTTGGTTTTCGATGTATGAAGTCGAGAACTCTGTAGAACAGTAGGTTTATTTTTTTCGTTTTTTTAATTACACAGTTAAGCTGAATGTTTATGAAAGTTCTGACTTAAGAGTGCACATTGATTCACTCCTAGTGGGAGAGCCGCACCTTTTTCCTTTGGGGTTTGTGTTACATTTCAACTCCATTTGAATGATAAAATAACATTATAATCCCCAATATTAAGTTAATATAAATGCCCTCCTTATTTTTTATCTCTTTTAAATCACTTATATCGGCAAAATTAGATGCCCTCCAACTCGCCCAACCCGAGTAGGGAGATCCGGTATCACACTCCTCTTTGACCACCAAGCTTTGAAACCATTTGAAATAATTAAAACCTTATTGAATTAATTAAATAATCACCTAGGGTAATTACTATCTAACCCTAACCCGATCTTACCTTTTTTTTTATATCCCTAGAACCCTTAAAACCTATGACAAAACCCTCTAAGTCAAGTTAAGACTCACCTGGGTGAATCCTAGTTTTTTGGGGACCTAACATGGTTTGCAACCAACCTCCTTGCTCAACCAACTCAACAAGTTGGTTTGCGTTCCTGGTGCATAGTCCTGGATTTCTAATTTTCATGCGCCTCAAGCCGTGTGAACCCTCTCACTTATGCATTCTACCGCTCCGTAATATGTCTTACCTGGCATAGTCATTTTCGATTTTGTTATATGTTCGGCCTTTACTTGTTGGCAATTTGGAACTTAGCGACAAACTCGCTATGTTCCTTTTTAAACTTCCCACAAAATATCTCTCTTAGGTCATGGTACATATTTGTCGAACCCAGATGAATTGCGTAGCGGGACCCATGGGCTTCTTTTAACGATCCGATCCCCTCAACCATCTATATTGGAACTCACCAATCTCCGTTTGTACCTTAAACAGAATGTTCAGTTCACTTGCCGAGACCGATTCTTTAGACTCCATCATGTTTTCAAGGTGTTGTTTTGACTTTCACCTCAACTACTAGAGATGTGTCGGATTATGATGACTATATCACTCCATTCACAGAACCTTCAAACCATCAACCACACCCCCAAACCCTAGAAAACCTATAACATCCCTTGCTAGGTTCTTCTTGGCGTTGGTCCAAGAGGCTATCATTAACCCATAGCATATGAGTACACCTTTTCATGTTTCAACAACTCTAACCACCTCTTGTTTGGTCGAGTATACAACTCCTTTTTGTAAAAACATATTGGAGACTCTTATGGTCCGGACAGACAGAACCATGAAACACCATACAAGTAATGCGCCATATTCTTGCAAAAGAAAACATCACGGCCTCAACTCAAGGTCATAAATGATAGTTTCTCCTCATGTACCTACTTTACTGCAGCATAGGCTATCACCTCCCCGTGTTTCATACAGGCACACACACTCAAAAAACCACTCGGGATGAAAATCACAATACACTAACACTACAAAACCCTTTGTGCCGTCCGGGTAATATCAATACCGGAGCGGAATGAGCCTATATATTAATATTGGAAACTTTTCTCAGCCATGCATCCGATCACGAAACTTTTTACTACTTTTGGGTCCAAGTAGTTAACAGTAGATGCGATGGACGCAAAACCATCCATCCACGAACCGTCCGATAATAACCGGGCTAATAACCCAGACACTCAATGTCGGGTTGGAGTCAATGGCCAGGACCATTTTTTCACACAGCCTACTTTCCTTGGGTCTAACCCCTCAACTCCCTTACTAGCGAATGATGTGCCCAAAAAAATCCACCAACCTCAAAACCTCACAAAAACTCACATCTCTTATTTTGCAAACATTGATGTTCTTTAATGGTTCACAATACGAACCCTCAAATACCCATATGATCACTCTCATTCTTTCAAATATACCAGATGTCGTCAATGAATACAATTCAAATGAATCTAGGTAATGTTAAAAATACTTCATTCATTAGGTCCATAAACATCCGCCGGATCAATTAAGAGAGAGTCAAAAGACATAACCCACAACTCATATGCCACATACCTAGTCCATAGGGCTGTGTTTTGTACCTCCTCACCTCCCTCACCTCTCACCATAAGTTGTGATACCGACCCCATCTCAAGTTCATTTTTGAAAAGACTACTCGCGCCTTAATCAACAGTCATCAATCCGAGGGAGAGGGACTTATTCTTAATGTGATCTTGTAGTTGGCAGTAACCGCAATACACGTTCTCAAGACACATTTTTCTTCTCTTCTTTACAAACGAAACCGGAGCCACCATGGAATATACTAGGCCTTATAAAACCCTTATCGTATTAAATCCTTGAGTTTGATCCTTCAACTCCTTTACATTCGGCCGAGCCATCCGGTAAGGAGAATTGATATGGGATTTGTATCTGTACATTCAATGTCAAAGTAATTTCCCGTTCAGAGTAATACCTGAAGGTCATCAGGAAGACCGCTAGAAACTAACGTTACTCCGGGTACCGATCAATGTGAGGACATTGGAGCTCTAGATCTTGCACTCTTACAAATATGGTACATACAAACTTTTGAGATTATTTGGAAGGGAGCATTCTTTTATACAAGAGGATAATACTCACTCTATTAATATGAATTTCCCCCTCCAATCTACCACAGGTTCATTCGGAATTTAAAACAACCTCACCACCCTTGTCCTACAATCACTGAGGGCAAAACAAAAAGCATGCATGCACTAATCCATACCCAAGTATGACATCATGTGGATGTGTTATATAGAACTCTACCTACCCCGCTCACTATATATGTTTGTGTGTGTGTGTTGTGTATATTAATAATATATATATATATATATTGAGTAATACATAGACCCTTCGGAAGAAAAGTTCATAGCCTTGCTTCTACTCTCTTGATTGCACATAAGTATCTGTATACAGATAGAACACACCACTCTTCCAAGATTTCTGCATCGTAACCCTTTCATGACTATTAGACATGTGAGGCATAAGCCCATAACAGCGCATGTAAGATAGCCACATATAGGATTTATACATCATACTCAAATAAAAGAGATAACAATGTAAGAGTCTAGAACTAAACAACAACATGAGCTCAATTTGGCCTCAACCCTCATAATAATGACCATACCCTACTGTGGATGATCAGGATCCAACCTTCTTCAGTCGGCCTTCTAAACACTCCACGACTGAACTTTAATCTGTTTAGGAAAAATGAGGAATGGGGTTTAGTACGCCATTGTACTAATTATGAGACCATATGCACACATACGTGAAATCAGCTCAAAACGGGACATTTCATAGAGCATCCACTTTTCCATTATAAAAACCTTAGTGGCACATTCAACAAGACCATACTAATAACTATGTATACTGATTAAGTCATAGCATGTAACTTAACAAGACTACAACCTAGTCAGCCAAGTCATCCATACATAGGATTACGTACATATCTACCAATGTACTCTATCATTAATCTATTAACATAAGCGCTGAATAAGAGTATTTTCAACAAAACCAAAGCCATCAACTAATCATGAAACACATGAGTCAACAAGTGCGATGTAATAAGCAAAGCCCATAACCTTACTTACTCAATCAACTCAATGAGAATCATACATAACTATCACCCTATTTCACATAACATGACATTTAGTTGTATAGATCATTTTACCTTTACAATACACCAACACATAATCATCGAGTTAGTATCAACAATCTGGCAAGTTCATCATATACCTGTCATATACATTGTAAAATAATTAAACATAATGAGCAGATCCTCCTTAGACTCCCTTCAAGGCAAACAGTGCAATTCTTAATAGAGTCGCATACCCCTACCTCGACTAGCTATACCCTTAGGTTTCAACGGTAGAATTCCACAATCCTTTAGATTTCATTTACCTTTTAGGATAATCTTGCTCTAATCACGACAAGACTACATGAGCTAGTGAATAATCCAGTGTCATAAAACCTTACACTGAAGTCAGGTCAGACTGTTGACAAGGTAATATCCAAAACAGTAACATAGCACTACGTGGATTCCACTAGATCGTATTCCTATTGGAGAAATTAGTTTCAGAACTAGGAATATAATTGGGACCCGTCTTTATTCTCATGAGTTTGTATCTCCAATCTCAAGATTACATTAGCGATCCTGACCATTGCCAATTGGGAAGGGACACTCCTCACTGTAAGTTAACTCTGCGCTAAGCTAGAGTCCCTTTCTTGAAATGTATTTAAGAAAGTCTTTATTCATTAATTATAGAGTTATTTTTAGTGTCCTAGGGTCGAACCCTTGTATAATATCATCATCACCATCATAATCCATATAATTGTCATGAGAATAAGTCCATTCATTACCAATTCAATTAGTTGATTTTGGGCATATTTTCTTTTTAATTTAAATATGTCACATTGGTAACATCACCATCCTTATATACATTTACATATATCTACCATAAAAATCATAATAAAAACCATTTCAATCCAACCATACCACCCCTAATAATACTAATCCAAGGCATACGCCACCGAACATCATGAAGTAATCATAATTAACCAATTTAGTCATGATTGATCAACACATATTAGGATAGTAATTTCCAACAACCAATAGAATATTCAATGACCAACATTACTCACACATTAAGATCACAATTAAAGTTAAGGGGAATATGTAATATTCACAAATTAGACAATATCTGAAGATGAACATACTTTAGATATAAAAATGCATGTTAATCTATTAATAGAGCCAAAATAAAACCATAAACACAGTAATTCAAAACATCAATTTTGTATTGGATGAAACCCCCGGAAACCCAACTTTTGAAATCAATTGTGGAACATCTTTTGTGCTACTCGAAAATACTTAGAAACAAGCTAGATCCTAACATTGTTTTGATTATGGTAAGGTCTTAAATGATATTTTAATGTGTTGGATTGAGGCAGTGTCTAGAAGTTTAGGGATTTTGAAGTGAAACACATCGTACACTAAGGCGTCGAATGACTCACTCACCTAGGTGGCTCATATGTTTTTATGTGTGCTAGAATGGGTGGCTTAATGATTTAATGAGGTTTTCATTATATAAGTTTAGTAATAGTTTTTAAATCGGAGTTGTTGCTGGTAATGTTTCTCTTACAATGTGGAGGTCAAACATCTAGATGTACGTGAGACTTTCGAAGGTTTTCCCCTTGAAACGCCCTTGTGGTGTCTTGGCATGTTTTCGTCGAGTTTTAACTTGTTCGTGTCGGTTAAAATTCATGAGAGGTCCTAAAATCCTATAATATAACATATTTGTGTTGGAAAGGTCGGATAAACTCCCTGCACGCCCAAGGACCTCAACCAGGGTCATTGAGCCAGGACCCTTTCCTTGGCCAATAACGTCCAAGACACCCCAAACGACGGAGGTAAGTGAGTGGCTCGTGGCCGTCAATACCCCTTAGATGGGTGTAATGATTGAAAACTAGGAATGGTAGGATATAAATCCAAATACCTAGCTCAATCCCATCCATGAACCCAACAGGCGAATCCATTGGTTTGGGACCGTCGATGCCACATCTTTGGTTGAAGGTTGTTTCGGTGCAGCTTAAGCCTGTAATGTTTGAGCGTGAAGTTTTAAAATTCCAACCCTAAATAAGAAGAAAGGGCGGTTACTTAGGGGTCTTTGGATATTCTAAACTGTTTTAATGAAGCCTTTCAAACTTATAAGATTTTTTTGATTTCTTAAAATCATAACTTCAATTCCCTTAGAAAATTCTCTGAAATCATTTAAGCCAAACACAGGAGGATTGGATTGGTGAATTGCATGTACAATTCTTCAATCAAATTGTAGGGATTAACGGCTGTGAGATATCGTTTTTTTGATCCACATACATCTATTCCTCAGGAAGCCCAACCATTCAAAGATGTTTCTAAGTTTTTCAAAGATGAATGTCCATTTAATTATTTATCCATGGGTTTTTCGTACGTTAAATCATTCCAAAAACATTTTATTTGATTTGAATTGTTGTTAGTTAGATGCTTTTACTCATTAACCTATGACTACAACGTATTGAATGAACGCTAGTTTTTGACTACTTTAAGTGGGTAAGAAGTGATATTGTATCAATTCTTATGATTATGTTTAGTTTCTCTATAGCTATTGAATGACGGGGGATGTAAGATTTATTAAATTTATGTATAGGTTCTCTTAATATTGATAAATCTAATGTTCAATTGACCAGATCAATGATATTATCAATTTATGTTAGTGAATCTTAATGTTCATACAGCGTCATGGGTACGGGCCTTAATGTATTTGCATTTGATGATTTAGCTTGAATTGACTGGAAAGAATGATTTGTGTACGCTGTTCTAATGCTCTTATGGTTATGCTAACTAACTTAAAATATATTTTTATTGGTATGGTCCGCCATAATTGTGGCAGTGTTAGATGCTTTTCTTGTAAGTAGTGAGGCCTTGTCGTGTTACTGGGGGGGGGGGGACTTTTAGAATGAAGTGAACATGGTCCTCGTCGGCACTACTTGCCGGTACTATATGATTTGTCAGTTTATTTATGTGAAGTTGATCATAATCTATCGACATATCAGTAATGTGAGGAGTAAATGGGTTCTTCTATTACTGTTAGATAATCAATTTAGACACTGTTTTTCTTGATAGTGTGGAAGGTCATTGAATCTTGAAGTCGAAAGTCGTATGGTATCATTCTTATATGAATGATGACTTACGGTTGGTTGCTTGAATGACATCAATATCAATCCTTAGGAAAGTCTTATGATATTCTTGTCTCTATGTAAGGTAGCCCAGTGGACCTCTTTGGAGGGTAAATCAATCTGATCGGGTTCTGCAATTGATATGAACTCTTTATATGAAAACCTTTAAATGAATTAATCTATGTGAGCGAACATGCTAGAACCGAGTGAGTTTGGTAAGGGAAGTAGCTTTAGATTAGGATAGATTAGAGTACAAAGCAACCTTAATTAATCCATAACCATGGTTCCGACATTTGAGTGTCCAAATTCTTCCATTGGAAAGTAGCACACACCCTATCGAATTAAGGTGACGCGCTCGGGAATTCCATGCTTTTCTATTTCTACCATGGTCTATGTAAATTATTGCATATTCTCATAATGGGGGATCAAACTAACATTAAGAAGTTCTATGATGTTTAGGTGGTGGTATGGACCTTCTAGGAATTGCCAACAATAGAGTTGGAGGTGTTAGTTTAGATTCTCCGACGTGTTCCCAGACCATTACATGAAATGTCTTATGTTATTAATGCTCCTAAATGACTAATGAATTGTAATGACTAAGTTCATAAAGAATTTCACATGAAGAAATAATTATCTGAAGTAGGTAAGGGTTTGTCTATTTTAGGGTGTGAAGTTACGGTTCATCGTACTGGTCACTTCGTATCGTACTGAGATAAGTCTTAAAATGATTATAGTTGGGAGTATTGATATATTATGTAGACATGATCTACGCCGTTAGGTATTTTAATGATAATTAATTAATCTTGAAGAGTCAATTGTGGACTTTTCTTTCTTGATTTATTAAAAGTAAAGTCTTTATGATATACTTGGCAGGAGAATGGCCCTATTATACCATGTTTTTTGTATTAATGAGAATGATTCTATGTTAGGTAGTGCTATAGGATCTCTTAAGTGGTGTGTAAGTGGATTGTATGGGCGATCGCTTCACAACTCAACTCAAGTGAGACATCTGAATCCCTTTGGTAGGAGGAGCTCATGTTTAAATGTTCTTGGTGTGTTATCTTATTATAGGTTGACTTATAATTTAGGTGGTGTCCTAGAGAGGGTGTAATGGCAATACTCTCCTTGTCTTCTTATTGAGTCTTAGGAAGCTTTAAAGCGGGGGGATCACATTCTATCAGTGGCTAAAGTGAAGATAAGTCACTTAACTTAAAATGTACTAAAGGTGCTTAATTGTTATCTATGTTTTTATAAAGGTGTTAAATGTTATACTTATGATTAGGCTTGGTATTTAATATCGAAACAGTTCATATTTCCAATAAATGTCCGTTTTCATAATTTTATGCTCTTATCCTACTTAGTACATGTGGTTGTACAAATTTTCGTGCTTTTATCTATCTCATAGTGGTCGGTAGGTGATGAGGCATTTGGGAACAAGACTTGGTTTGTAGCATTTCACATTCAAGTGAAGTGAAGTATGTCCTCATTTAGTCAAGGCATAGACTGTATTTCTTTCTCTTTTGAATTATGAAATAGAGAGTCAGTATTACTATATTTCTATTGTGTATGGGTTTGTGTCCCAAAGTTTGTTGTTCTCAAATTTGATGAATAAGACTTATTATTTCCTATGAGTTTTTATATAAAAGATCTCTAACGACTTTAAGAATGTTATGAAAATTTTTAATTCCATTACTTTTTCAAATGTTTATATGCGATGACGATACGAAAGGGTCCTGTATTAGACCTTCTAGAGGTCCAAGTACGCAGTTGGCACTCTTAGTGTCATATCTTTGCCTAGGGTGTGGTCGTTGTGATGTGAACTATTTCTCACAAGGTGAAAGAGATCCCATACTCTTACTAATTGATAAAGCTTGATGGAGACATTTACCTTTTGCAGCCCCTTGAACCCACCTCTACTTGGTATTCATTGGGGGTTTCTTGGGGAGAGAGAGACAGAAAGAGAAGGAAGGAGTTTGGATTTGTGATTTGAGATTTTAGGTTGTGGGGCTGGATTCATACAGGGTTACTAACTTAATAACCCCCCTAACCCCTAAATTGCACTTCCTAACTATCCAAATACTTCTAACCTGAGGTCAACATGCAGCGCAATTCGTCATCCCCCCCCCCCAGCATAAGACGACATCATGATTGAAGGATCGTAGGTTTAATATCGATTACCACTCAACCCTTCTGTGCTGCACATCATCGGTTGTAAGATTTTTAGATTAGCAGAATGCCACCCTTCAAGAATTTTTAAAGTGCCTCTTACGATAGCCCAATCGACGCTCCATCAATTGGGACCTTAGCCGTCTGTGTTGCATTTCGTTTGTGGACACAGCCCATTGACAACTTTTGGCTCACTTTTGGCAAGGACCTCCTGCAAGATCCCTTGTTGGTTTGGGGAGTCGCTGTACAAGGATTTTCGACTATGAGGTGTTACCTAACACACCACGTTCGACACCCTTCCACTAATTTTCACATCATTTTTGACACCCTAAAACTAGTCAATATGGCTAAGCAACGCTGTACCTAGTACGTTCTGATCGTCGCGGAGTGCAAGTCATTTAAACTAATTTTCCGGCGTCATGGATGTTCTTGGACATTTTTGTTCTAGACTTCCTAAAATAACTTATCTTCATTGAAATAGACCTTAAAAAACAGTGTCCTAAATCTCTGACCTTAGTTTGCTCTAGACCACGTCTTAATATTTGAAGTGTTATTGTCACGTGAACGGGAATGTCAACATAAACATCAATTGTGATGTAATGTTCATATCTATGTCCTAAACTGTTAACGTAAAAATTATTTGAACGTCAATGTGTTGTAAATAGCAATGAATAACACGTAAAATATCACATAATTAAATGTCACATCAATAAATAACGTCACCGTTTTTTTTTAGTCAGTGGAAAATGGCGGGTTTGAAAATGGGCAAACATCAAAGGGGCAATCATGTTTGATATGGGGAAAATGGGTTGGGTATTAAGTGGTTGGTAAAATACCTAGTTTACCCATATTTTAATTAAGAAATAGTTCTTACTTAGAATTAAAAATATGTAGAAATATTTTAGTTTTTGTTTAGATTAAACTATTTTTTAAAATACTTCCTTTAGATTTTATTTTATTATCCAAGTAACAAAAACATACTTTTTTTTGGTTTTTGTGGTGGGTCTTAAAACCTTATCATATCACTAAGTTTCGTAAGTTCTAGACCTTGTTATAAGGACTATTTTATCTTTATAGGTCCATCGCTTACGTATAGAATCAAAAACAATCCAAGAACTTTCAGGACGTCGCGAAGACTAGGCTAGACGGTACTGGTGTGCCTTAGCCTATTTTACGAACTTTTAGGATTGGAAATCCATGAAAATTGGGTAGAAAGGGTTCTTACATGTGTTTAACAATGATTCGCGTGGTCTAAAATCGATGTACAAATCCCCAAATCACCCCCCCCAATCACCAACTAAGGGCCCTTGAAGGAGGACCGTAGCACATGGAAGAAAAAATTCCAGGCAGTGTGCAACAATGCAACGCAAAGACATCTGTGTATGGAACGATGTGGTATCTATGCCAGACTGTCGACCAGAACACTTAGGCCAAATTCTGGAGCCATTTCTTACTAGTCTATTACTAAAACAACCATTGTGCAGCATTGGAGGGAGGCCTTGGCCGTCTATATGGCCATAATCCGTCGACCGTGGTCTCGTCGATTAGCCGGCAATTTTCCTGCGCATTTTAAGTTAGACTCATTTAATAGTTTAAGGGTGTTAGTGGTTAGTTAGGGATTTCAGGGGTCCCTTATAGTTAATTAACCTCCCATATAAAGGCCCCACCCTCATTAATCAAATACAACTCTCAAAAGCAAATCCTCTTCCTTCTCTCTTCACACACTTCTCTCTTCTCAGATCTCTCTTGCTCTTCTTTTCCTATATTTGATACAGCACCATTGAAGACCAGCTAGAGGTGGATTTGGGGGATGTAATGGGATGAATTCAACCATCAATTTTTCATCATTATTACTCTGAATTATGGGATCTAATTCACCTTTGCGTCCTCTTTCGTCAAAGTATCCCTTAAAAAATTATTTCCAAAGATTATTTTTTCAAGTGGGTTTTTTCATTCCAATACGAAATTGATGTTATGAATTGATTTGTTTATGTTTTTATTGGAAAATATTTAATTTATTCACATGTATTATAACCTGATATTGATATTTTTGATGTTTGATCTTGGTTGTAGAAAAATAACTTATCGTGACCCTAGTTTGATGTTATATAAATTAGGTTGTATTTGGCTCAATGTAACTTGGTTATGAATTGAATTGATATTAGATGATGTTTTTTATATCATCATTAACTAACTAAGAATGGGAGTCTTCTATGCTAGTTCTTGAGAAGATCATCTAGGTTAGGAATTGAATTGAACTAAGTATCTTGATCTTGAGATATGACCTATTAAAAACAACAAAACAAAAAAAAATTTTGTGAAAAATTGTTCATATAATGTTTATCCTAATATTGTTTCATGTTATTAATGGATTATGATGATCTTTAAGAACCAGAATAAGGCTGATGACGGTTTAAGTTTAGGTAAGACCTTGATGATGACTATGAAGATACTTGGTAACTCTTATGATCTTATCCTTTATTTTCAAATTATATGGTTAATATTGTGATTAATCCTGAGTGATATTTGAGTATGCTTGTATTAGGATTGATAGGTGGTAATGATTGTTAATTGAAATGTCTTGACTATGTGTGTGTGGTTGATTAATGTTTATATGTATAAGGATGTGGAATGGACTACCAATGTGCCTTATTATGATATGAAATGTTATGCGCTAACCTCAACTTATTTGAATTTTGATGAATGATTTACATTATGTAATTCCTATTAAGTTTGTAACACCCGCGTAGCCAAATAGAACAAAAAAACGAGCTTTTACAGAAAAAAATTTGTCAGGTGCAACCAACGATGGCATCGACGGAACGTACACTGACCCACGGTCCTGCATGCACACGTCGCTGGGCAATCAGACCCTCCCAATAATTCAGCCCAAAAATTTGTTAAGATCTTGATCCGGACAAGACCGACTTCGGTAGTCTCTGACCGTCGATAGAGACCCCCATTCCACCCACTCTCTTACAAGGCTACTATGAACCTGCACAATCATGTAGGTTGACCTACGGTCCGCGAAGTATGCGTAGTAAGGCAAATATTGCAAATAGTTAATCGGAATGCATTTGGGTCAATTAGTAAATTATCATAAATATTAGCTCAAAAATGAAATTAGGTTCCATGAACTACCCCAGATAAATAATTGAATTTTCTTCAATATCCACTAACATTTCTAAATCAGACTCGAGTAAAATTTAGGCCCATTTTGGTAAAAGGCTTGTTGCTGGACCTGACGATGGACCCAATACTAACGGGGCGTCGGGAAAACGAAGGACCGACAGTCTGGTCATCGTTTGGTTGGCCCGACAACACTTTCCCTGGGTCTTTTGGACCTTTCCCACTCTGTCTATACCCTAACTTACGTCTTTTTAACACTAATTCTGATATTTTAGACATTTTAAGCCTAGAAACATAATTAAAACTATCTAAGTCCAATAATTAAATAAAACCGATAAAATAAAGGGGCAAGAGAGATAAAAAGCTCAGAGAACCCTATTTCAGGACGCAACACGTTCTAGCAGTTCCACTTCTAAACCCAAGTATTTTTTCGTGGATTTCATCACCAGGGATGTGGTATTTTTTCACCTAGTGAGTTAACTTTCACAACAGTGAGTGCCTAATTTTCATCATTCCAGATTCTTGATTCCTGTTGATATGTTTAAACCGAGGTTTTCTCACAACTTCATGATTTAGTGTAAATATATGTTCTCAAAATCAGATTATCATATTATTACTCAGAATTATCGCATGAATTTAGAACCCTAGCTATGTATTTCTTTAATTCTTAATAACACACACTGCTCTGTAAGCTATTTCAAACACTGTCAGATATCATATCTCAAATAAATGCCAAATTACTCAGATCATTTTTCATTCGCAGTTTGCATGTTAAGTTTTGAGTTAATCCTCCATTTATACCGAAATTCAAACACAATCAGTTAATTTCCAAATTAATAGGATAGCACAATACGAGTTAGACTAAGTGCCGCGTACCCAATAGTCCTAGAACTCTTAGCACAGTAAGTCGTAAGTCCTCTGTGGGGCAATTAGTTTTATGATTCACAACCCAACATCCTTTATAATAACCTTTGGCAGGGTATATAGGGTCCTCTTGATTAGGTTGTATACATCGAACTCCCACAGTTAGCTCATGTGGTTTTATTAATCGTTATTAGTAGCTCCCACTGATCATTGAGGCTTTCTAACATTTGATCCTATTTATCAGTATCTTTCAGTATGTCAGTTTTAAGCATGTTATAAATTGGTCATTGTATTATGTTTGCTCAGAAATTTAGTATATTAATGTTTCAGATTATTAATACTTACTTTTCTACTGTTAGCTATGTCTTATTTTCACTACCTATATACTAGAAATAATAGCTCAGTACCCTTCCAAGTAACTGACGCATACGTGCGGTACACTTCCGTGATGTAGGGTTTTCATGTTGCTCATCATTACAGCACACATAGATCATTTTTCGATCTCAATTCAACATTTTATGGTGAGTCATCTTCTATTGGACAACATTCATGAGTTTCATTTAAAGTTTTTGTCACTTAGTTTCATTTTTGCTAGATAAGCTGGGCTTGTCCCAAGATTTCTAGTTCTCTGTAGAGCTATGGTCAGACATAGTTTTTTAGATTCAGCTTGTATTAATTAATAATTCCTTTGTAATTAAATTCATTTATTTAAAATATCTCAGTTAGAGAAATGGGTAATCCCCTCGTTTCTGATTTAGTTATTCTTTAGCTTCAGCACAGTTTATTATCTTTAGTAGGGCTCTGATCATGCCAGCAAGGTTAGCTTGAGGATCACTTGTGGTCCTATGTTCCGTATCAGCGTCTCGAGGCACTCGGGGCGTACAAAATGTTGTATCAATCACTAGATTTAGTGCCTAGAATTCTGAAAGCCCACTAAGTAAGTCACTTTTCATGGTGTGAAGTGCACCACATCTATAAGAGGGGGTCCATGAAGTGTTTTAGGAAAAACTTCACCTTTTTGTTATTCTTATCGTGTGTAAGGTATGATCTAATTCCATTACTAACATCTTAAGATCATGCCTTCTCGTAGAGCTTAGGCATGGAATGGCTAATGCACGCAATGCTTATACACAGTTCCTCTAGTACCACAAAAAAAGTTCAAATGCATAGTTTCAGAACGCCAATTAAGCTATTTGGCTCACAGTAAATGTATAGGAACATGGAACAATCTGAAGGTTCTAGTTTCCTACTAATAGAATACTGCATTAGTGGCAGCCAGTGTTTGTGATTTTTTTAGATGATCCGCCTAAGTTTTTTGGGTTGCAAGTTGGTAAGGACCCCATAAATTTCATTCAGGAAGGTCAACAAAATATTTGTTGTGGATTAAGTAACTGGTAGTGATAGGTTAAATTGGCATCCTACCTACTTAAGATGTTGAGTCACCTATGGTTTAATTCACTAATGGAAGAGACATAGAGATGACTTGCCGTTTCTAACTCAGTAATAGAAGTTCCAATTAATGTCATTCCAGAAACTCTATTAGAACTCTTTGTTAGTTCTCTGGTCCCTCGGTGACGCCAGGCTATAACTAGACGTGTATAATTAAATTGCCCCCATCATGTCTCATCCGAAAGTCACCTTAGAAGATCTAGAGATTTAGAATGGAGACGTTTATGTCATTCTAGAATGCATTGTCACAATTCATGTTATTCCTCAGTCAACATTGTAAACTAGGACTGTTCAATTTTTAGTTTCCCAGACAACAATCTTAGAAACGGGAGGTAAGTCGCTTAGGCGTCTATGGTCGATTTATTTTTCTTACCTTATGGACAGAAATATGATATTTAAAGGTTATCTCTATCATCTAGTTCGGGTTAAATATTCTAGCTTGAAACCCCAACTCTTGAGTCAGTTCAGTAGTTTGTGAATTTCAAGAAGTATTTCCGAAGATTTTCCCGGAGTCCTCCCAAAAGGGAATCGACTGTTGAAAATGATCTCTTCAAGATACCAAGCCTATATCAATTCCTCATTACAGAATGGATCCATCTAGCTTTAGGATTGAAAGAAGCAGTTTGAAATACCCTTCTAAAACAAGCTTCATCAATGACCTAGTATTTCACCATGATGTGCAACCGTGTTTGTTATAAGAGAAAAAATGGTGTCTCTCCGAAATGTGGCATTTACTGGCAACAGTTGAACAAGGTCACAATCAAGAATAAGTATCCGCATGCTCCCCAGTTGATGACTTGTTTTACTCAACTTTAGGGTGCTATACATTTCTCTCTCAAAGATAAACCCTGAGATCGGGTATCGTCAGCTCAGAGTCAGCGTAGTGACTTCTGAGAATAGCCTTCAAAACTCGGGTATGGTCCATTATGAATTTGTATTTAGGTGAGGTCATTGGCTAAATAATGCTCTTTAACTTTCATGAATTTGATGAAGGCCAAGTGTTCACAGCACAGTACTTGGACTTGTTCGTCTTATCGTCTTTGTTGGTAATTCCCTCATTTATTTCTAGTAGATGAGGAGAACATGCGAGTCATTTGAGAGTTGTTTTGCTCAGACTCTCAAGGATTGGCAGTTAATTCTCTATGGTTAGAAAATTGGGAATGTTTTAATTGAATCCATTGCTTTTCCTTGTCCCATTATATGCTAGCGAAGTGTCCAGTGGATTCGCAGAAGATGGAGTAGAGAAACATTGACCATTACCTACCCTCTGCTACCGATATCAGAATTTTCTTATGTCTAGCAGTTATAGCAATAAGGTTTGTGGATGTATTTTCGTCATAGGAGCCTCACATTGACTAGGTTACTCAAAAGATGTCAAATTCCAATGTCATGATTGTGGGGGACTAGCTATTTAAATTGAAACTAGATTGACTACAACTCTGGTCTTTACTCTACTAGAGGATTTAGATGGTTCTGGATGTATTGTGATGTCATAAAGAGTTTCCTAGGTTGTAATGTTGATGAGCACGAGGTAAAGGCGATAGCTTATTATGCCTCTGGACAACTAATGTCCATGAGTAATGACTATCCACTCATGACCCTCGATCTTGGAGCAGTGGTATGTTGCCACTCAAGATCTGGATACACTAATTAAAAATAATGGTGTTCACGTTGATATGTTCACTGACGCAGCCTTCATTATGTGTTCACCAGAAGGAGTTTCATATTCTCCTAAAACATGGCTTGAGTTCCTTGGGATTAATTATATATAAAGAGTCAGCATTTACCATCCTTATAAGGTAATGTAGTAGAAGATGGCTCTTAGTATATTACTATAGGTAGTGTAAGCCCATTTGAGCAAGAAAGGAAGGGATCTATTTGAAGGATGTTTCACAACTTGCTCGCCTGGGAGTTCGCCTTTTAGCCTATCAGACAGTGGGGTAACTTTTCAGAATGGGGCAGAACGTCTTTTGTTGTAGCTGTTAAGGAAAAGCAGACAGTGACCAATCCTTTCTTGACCTTAAGGTGCAAAGTCTAATAATCAGGAGAGTGGAGGTTTTCTCCTAAGGGGAGACTGATGTATTCGCCTACAGTGTAGATTGGTGTGTTCTGATGCGGGTGAGTTGAGATCATTCTTGGCATGATCCATAACTCTAGGTATTCGATTGAGCCAGGTGTCACTAAGATGTCCCAAAATATGCGAGAATTCTATTGGTTAACTGGAATGAAAGGGATTAGCAGATTTGTGAGAGGCCCCAATTAGCCAGGCAGTCAATGTAAGAACATCAGAAACCAGTAGCTAGTGTTGGGACTCAAGAGTTTGATATTTCTTCTACATGAAGTGAGATTGGTGCTCATATTGGATTTCCTCACAGGGTTACCTCTATTCGCAGACAACATGACTCCATTTGGGTCATAGTTGATAGGAATGACTCTGTCTTTCTCGCTTTTTGCGGTCAAGACTACAGATGCGGCGAGGCAATTTGCCAAGATTTACATCAATGACATTGTGAGGTTGCCTGGGTTCATTTTTTATATAGATCATAATCATATATAGGTCCTCAGTTTACCTATCAGTTCAAAAGTCATTTCAGAAAGGTCTTGTACTCCAGTGAACCTTAGTACAAATTTCATTTATAGAAACGGATGGGGCAGGCACATTCATACCATTCATACCTTTAAGAAAATGATATGTTGATAGCTTGTGTGATGATTTGAAGGTAGTTGGGATGAATTACCTTCCTCTTATTTAGTTTCCCACACTAAGATTACCATTTCCAGCATTCAGACGGCCCCTTATGAGGTTTTATATGGGCGTCGATATAGATCTCATGTTGGTTGGTTTGAAGTAGTGAAGCAGCTTTGATAGGCCAAATTCACGAATTCATCCTTATGCTATGTACAAAGTTCCAATCATTCGATAAGACTTAATACGCCCAAAGTCGTCAAAAATCTTATGCAGATTTAGAGTAGAATGGAACAGAATTACAAGTTGATGATTGGGATTTTCTGAAAAGTCTCACCTATGACCGGGGCGATGAGATTGGAAAGACTAGGAAGCTCAGCCCGTAGATATGCAGCCCTTACAGATCTTGAAAGGGTTGGAAAGGTGGTCAGATAAGTTAGAGTTTCCAGGCATAATTGCCAAGTATTGCTCCGATCTTCCACAACTTACTCTTGAAGAACCGTGTGATTGATCCATCCCTCTATAGTACCTTTAAAGAGTGTGGCGGTGAAAGATAGTCTTTCTTATGAGTGAATGTACCATTTCAAATTTTTGACTGTCAGGTTAGAAGGTTCAGACACAAAGAAATCGCTTCAGTCAGGTTTTTTGTGGAGGATCAAGGCTGTAGAGGGAGCTACTTGTAAGGCAAAGCACCACCAGCAATTTCCTTTACCTCTTTTCTGTCGATTCCACCCTCAATCTTGGAGGTAATAGTTCCTCTTCAGTTTTACAGTCATTCATGGGCTAAATTCAGTATTAGAATCATGGTCTCTCAGTTTGTACCTGGCATTTTCAGCGTAATTGCATGTATCTTAGAACTCAATCTAGTCAAAACTCAGTTCTCAGAGTTTGTAGTAGGGTTTGAAAGCTCTCTCCTCTACTTCAGCTAGTTTAGTCTTCATTCGAAGACAAATGTTTCCAAGGGGGATATACTGTCACACCCGTACCAAACCATACAAAAAACCAACTTTATAGAAAAAAATTGCTGTTCAACCAACGGTGGCAACTAAAGACTAGTATCACTTACCCACGGTCCCGTCCTACAACAACCGTCGTTGGATAAAACTCCAAAATTTCAGCCCAGAACATTTGTTTAAGTCTTGATCGATTGATGGACGGACCGACGGTCGTAGTCCGGAAACCGTCGACGAACACCCCTTCACTAACTTTCTAACAGACTATGGATGACCAGCACTGTCCCGTAGGTGGCACATTTGCAGACAATGAAAGGGAAATCAGGTTTGTCAACTTTAAATAGACTACCTTTTAATACAAACTGAATTAGGTGTCGCCATTACCTCCCCACACAGATAGATAATATGAATTATCTTTCCATAGCCACCAACTTTGATAAAATTAGACCTCCGACTAAAACTTATGACCATTTTATAAGTCCTATTGAACCTCCTGACGATTGACGCAATATGCGGCATCGGGAAGACGCGGACAGTCAGTCCTGCCCTTCGTTTGACCCAACAACAACTTCCGAATGGTCCTTTTGAACTTTTCCTCACTCCATTTAAACCCTAAGTACGGCTTTTTGACCCTAAATCATTATAATTTAGTCAATTTCATTGAAGCCACACATAATTAAAACATATCTAAGTCTATGTCAAATCATTCAAATCAAAACGTAGAAAATTAAAGCAAGAGAGGAGAAAAAGCTAACGATCCCTAGTTCAAGAACACAACAAGTTCCATGAGTTCCATCCCCGAGACCTAAGTATTTTTTCTGTGGATTTCATCACCGAGGTAGTGGGATTTTACATACTAGTGGTTCCTTTCACCCATTGAGTCCTATTTTTAGTCAAATTCTTGATTCTACCTCATCATGATTACCTAGGGTTTCTAAAACTTCTGATTTTAGTTAAATATATGTTCCAAATCAAATTTCATGTTCTTACTCTTACTCATATTTCGCATGAATTTAGAACCCTAATCTATGTAATTTTATTTATTTATTGAATTAAAACCATGCTGGTCAAATAAAAAATTTCAGACACTCCAGATATATATGCCTTAGTTATAAATGCATATTACAAATAATTGTTGCATTCTCAGTTTGCATGTTCAGTTCGAGCATACCTGGTATTTACAAAACATAGACATAGTCGGTTAATGTCAAAATTAATGGGAGTATGCAGAATATCGAGTTGGACTAGGGTTCAGCGTCACCAATGAGTCTCCAAACTACTGAGCCAAGTAGGTCGTAAGTCCCCCTCTGTGGGCAATCAATTTTAATGATCACGCCAGCATGCCTTTTACCCTTTGGGCAGGGATCATATTGGTCGTCCTTGATGGGCGTAATACATCGGAATCCACATTTTAAGCTATATGGGTTTACTATCGGTTTTTAATAGCTGTCCCACAGATCAGTCAGACTCTCTGCATTGACCATATTAATCAGTATATACTTCATATTCAATTTCAGCATAGTATATATTGGTCATTGCATTCAGTTAGCTCGAATTCAATATATTATGTTCAGATTATTATATACTTGCTTTTGTGCTTATTCATTATGGTCTTATTTCACATTACTCTATCCTACATGCTCAATACCTTTCAAGTACTGAAGCATACGTGCACATACATCTTCCTTCTGATGTAGTTTCAGGGTTCGTCAGTATCTAGATCACTGCATAGAATCAATTTTGATCTCCAGTTCAGCAGATTCAAATGGCGAAATCGTCATCTTCGAGCACAACCTTCATGAGTTTTCATTTCAGTCTTGAGGGGTCAGTGGTTAGCTTTCTATTTTCTAGATGGTTAGCGAGGGCTTGGTGGCCTAGTATTCTATGTCGCATGGGTTTAAAGCTAATTGTAAGACTAGGTGTTGAGCTCAGCTTAGTATTGGGTGGAGTGGTGTCATATTTCCGTTTGTACTAAAGCGGTGCGGTCGTTTTTTTTTTTCAAATATCTCAGTTATAGAATATGTGTATTCCCCATGATTTTTAGCTTATTATTATTTAGCTTCCGCATTAGTTAGTACTTTTAATAATGTCATGATCATGCCATGCGGCCGGGTGGGTTTTAGGGGGGGCCTTTTTGTTTGGTTTAGGAATCACTTGTTGTGTCCGTATGTTCAGTGTCTCACGTCATGGGTAGCTCAGGGTGGGTGCATGAGTGGTATAATAATGATATGTTATACAATGGTTAGACCCTATGACCTATACTAAGCTATGATTGATATTAAAAGCTTAAAACATTTTAAAAAGAGACTCGTAAGATTAGGCACTTAGTTGAACTAGAGTGAGGAGTGTCCCTTCCCCCATAGGGAATGTAGGTGGCACTAAGGTCTTGTAGATTGGAGACTAACGAATGCCTGTAAATAAAGAGGGTGACCACGGGGTATATCTCCGTAGGTGTCTTGAACTCTAGTTCCCATAGAGTAACTAGCTATTTGATCACGTATTTTCTATGTTCACATGTTTTGGTACGACCTTGGTAAGTCTTACCGCCTTCTTTCGTGTAATTTTTTATGATGACCGAATCCAACAGCTCATGTGGGGTATTCGTTAGAGGCAAGATGTTCTTAGAAAAGGTAACTGAATAAAGGTTGAACTTTTATCTATGGGAAGGATAACCTAAGGTGTCTCGCTTAGTCTATGTAGGGGTATGAGACTCTATCTAAGGATTGCACTGTTAGCCCTGATTAAAGTCATTAACGAGGATGTTCTTATGCATGATTATGTTTAAAACCTGTTATATGACATGTATATGATGAACTTGCACATGTTTAGACTATATGTTATGTACTCACTCATGGATTATGTGTTGGTTTTATTGTAAAGTAACAAATGATATATACCAGCAAACATGTCATGTTATGTGAACTAGGGTGATAGTTATGATGTATCATTTATTACTTGAAGTAAGTAAGGATTATGGGTCCTTTTCTTTTTCTGGTCATTGCACTTGTTGACTTACTAGGGTTTCATATTTTTAGTTGACTTGCTTACTTATATGAATTGTACTGTTGTTCATACTTTTGGTATATGATGAGATTGTAGAGTTACATTGAGTATGTATCTAGTTTAATGGTAATGTATTGTTAGATTAACTAGAGTTGATATTGTATTTTATTGTAATTACATGGCCTATGACTTAAAATGAATATGAAATATTGATGTATGGTTTTGTTGAATGTGCATAAAGTTTAAAAAATAAAGTGCATATTTTTATGAAATTTCTTTTATTAGCATGATTTCCAAAGTATGTGTGCATATGGTTTCATCTTAGTATAAGTGGGCGTACTAACCCCATTTCTTTTCTTCTTTTATTCCTTTTTTTCGCAAAACATTTTAGGTTCCGATCGTTGAATGTTTTGTGAAGTGACTTGAAAAGGCTTGGATCTTTGACCATCCAAGTAAGGGTAGGTCCTAATAGTCCGAGGGCAATGAATATCGAGCTTTTGTAATTTTGTTTTAATGACTCTTAGACTATAATCTATTATTTGAGTACGCGGATTGTATAAAGCGTGTATTGGATGTCTTTACTTTGATGTAGGAGTTAAGTTATGCACAAATTGCTAAACTGTTAGATTGTTATGTCTGGTCAATAGATCTAAGAATGTACAATATTCAATTGAACAATATATATATATATATATCTTATCTTATATATATATATATATATATAGTATTATATATAATATATCTACTAATATCAATCTAAGACCAATTAGACATCAATTGAATACAATCCTTCTTATTTATAGCCCCTATAAAAACTACACTATAATTGATAAGATTAGGTCATTATCATTCATAGCTTAATCTTCGATAGATCTAGATGTACAATATCAGTTGTATAAATTGCAAACAACCTATAAACAAATTAAAATCCTAATCCATACCTGCCTCAAAATGAATTCATCAATATCAAAGCATGATCACCTAAACCATATTTTAGTCACATTGAAGATTTGTGAGGTCAAGGGTTCATGGATAATTTCATTGGAAAACTCATAAAACCTCAATAACATCACAATCTTAGTGTTTGAAACTGTCCTGGCAAGAAACCCAATACATGAGTAAAATTTGACTTTCATATTTTTGAAATCTCTATCTAACAAAATCTTTTTGAAATTGGCTTTAAGGTGATAGAAAGCATTTAGATGATAACTCCCATACTTATTAGATAACCTAATGAAAAATAAAGGAAAAAACTCAACTGAATAATCATCTCAAGTTCCATCTTCACCTTAAAACCGATCACCTTGACAAAAACTCCTTCCCGCCCCTCATGAAGGTTGTTGAATAAACTTTGTTGGGGAATGCGTTTTGATTTAGGTGTTGAGGATTATAATTAGAGTTTAATGATTTATAATACTCTTAAATACCCATATACCACCGAAAACTAACCGTTCAAAGACGTATTGGGGTCTTAAGGTGAATTTACAAACCTCACCCCCTCAACTTAACAGAAACGGCAGTAAACCACACAACACCATCTATGCCAAATTTACGGACGTGGTCTCATCCACCCGCATTAATGTGATCTCATGTGTTCTACTAAAATTCCTCAAACTTCCACACATGCTTCATCGACTCACCCATAGATGGTCCGTCGACCTGGTCAACTGCCGATGTTTGGGTCGTCGATGTCATTCCTGGCATATTGAGCTCCCAGTTGGGATCCTCATTAAGGAACGCCTCTTGGGTCCTATATATTTCATACTAACCCGATGTTTTTTTCAACACCCCAAACATGATTGTATACGATTTTAGTAACCTACCACATATAGTTTCCATTTCATCGAACTAACATGTAAAACTCCACGTACCATGCAAAACCCACAAGGCGTTTCAAAGTCAAACTTTGAAATTCATGGAATGTTCCTGGACTTGACCTGCAAATTTCACAAACTGATACACTGCCTATATACAATATAATCAGTTTTAAGAACCTATAACAGCTCATATTACCCCTTAACACATAAAATAACATATATAGCACATGGTCACTTAGTCACCAAACGTCATGGAAATCCCTGAATGCTTGACTTCCAATGAACCTAAAATCTTAGACATTGCGTCAAGCCCACATTATAAGCCTTTTAGGACTTAGACAATCACACGAAACCCATGTTAGTCCTAACACTAGGCTTCATTCGACGTCATTTTCGCGGTCTTAACAAAAACTTATAATTAAATTTTTCACTAAATTTGACTACAATGAATGCATGTAAACTATAGGCTATCGTAGTCTCAAAGAGGGAGACACACCCGGTTATCTCTACTGTAAAAAAGTCCCATGATGTGAAAAACGTTTTATTAGAGCACGATTTTTATGTATATTAGATTGAAATTCCTCTGTCTCAAAACCACGTGTCTGTAAAGTTCGTATCATAATGTTGCAGCGCGCCACACTTATTGACTAAGAAACTGCGAGAAATGTACCAGGAAAATATCACTTTCCTCAGAACTCACTAACGTGCCATGTAGAGTATCCTTTATTTATTACTTTTACAATGACATACGATTTCTAATTATAGGGGAATGAATACTCAAAACAATTTGATCACGAAGCCTTGAAGAAGAGATGTCCAATGCTGGAGCTCCTTCCGTCCTGCTCAAGTTCTTCCTCTTGAGGAAAAATGAATTATGACCAAGCTAGTCAATACTCCACCTTTGACGGATGTAACATAAGGTGTTCTCTCCTTTGAAATGGCCCAATAAATGACTACCAAGGGACTACCAAAGCACACCCCACCACCACCCACCACCCACCCCCTGCTCATGCCCAAGCTATGACGCCTACCATGGAGGTTGTACACCGCCCTCCTCATCACAGTTGTACTATAGTCTCCTGTCTAAGGGATTTCAGTTAGAATGTATCCTCCTACTTTCTAAACGGGTCTAAGGTTTCATAGGACCCCCAAAGTTTCATAGGTAATGTCTATAAAATAAATCCTTGGCTTATGGGTTTATACTAGTGATAAATTCAAATTAGGCCCACTTATCAACTTAAAGATGTGGATCAAGCATGGTATGTCAATAGAGGAATAATAGGCCCTTAGGGTTGGCGTTGTATTTAGGAGATCTTCACAAGGCTTTTTCTTGATCTGTTCTTTCCCTAATGAAACGAGATGAAGCTTAAGTGGTGGAGTTTATTAAATTTGGCCAAGAAGGTAGATTGTTCTTTAAACTCTTGTGAAATTCACTAAAGTGTCAAAATATGCTCCTTCTTTGTTTTCGATCCTAGAGACAAATGAGCCACTTATGATGGGGGGGGAGTTGTCAAGATGATTTGGAAAAATGGATCGTGGAGATAGTAAATTGGTGAGGGAGGGGGGAAGGTAAGGACAATAGTGTCCTTCGGTTCAATGCTACCCAACAACATGAAACATTTCCCTTCTTATGGTCTCATCCAACAATGTGGAGAATCAGTCTACGAGGAATAGAGAGATGTCTAATATGAAATCATTTGAGTAACGTTCTTCAAAAATAGATGGATATATAATACAAGCCTGGATTAAAAAGCGGGTTTCTAATCGTTTCCTTCCATTTCCCAAGGCGATGGTGATAGTTGTCCTAACCGTAAGCCTAATAGGGACAGGCACTAGTTTCACCTACCGAAAGCCAAATTCTGAATGTGTGGCAAGAAGCACTATGGTGATTATCTTAATGGGACGAATAATTTTTGGTGTATGGAAAAAGTTGGCATATAGGTTAGTGAGTGTCCTAATGTGAGGGACAAATACAAGGGTGATCAATGCTCAAACATGTGTTCTATATGAGCTCAAACCAAACACTTCTATCTTCTTACTCTAAGGGTGAGTCAAGCCACTAAACTTCTACGACGTTGTGATCGGTATGTCGAAAGTTTTCTCTACTGATGTCTATGCTTTACTTGATCCCCATGCTACTTTATCATTTCTTACTCCTCTAGTAGACAAAAAGTTTGATGTTTTGCTGATATTATGCATGAACCTTTTATAGTGTCTACTCCAGTGGGTTAGTCGGTTATTGCAAAAAGGGTGTATAGAAATCGTCCTATAATTTTTCTCAATAGAGTTTCTTATGTTGAACTAGTAGAAATTGATATGCTTAATTTTGATGTTATCTTGGGTATGTATTGGTTGTATACTTGTTTTGCCTCTATTGATTGTAGTACAAGGGTGGTGAAGTTTAACTTTCCAAATGAACCCGTTGTTTAGTGGAAAGGGGGAAATTCTATTCCTAGAGGTCATATCATCTCTTCTCTAAAAGCATGTAAAATGAGGTATAAAGGTTGTCTATACCATATTATAAAAGTCCAAAATTTAGACTTCAAAATTCCTCCCATTGAGTTAGTCTCCGTAGTTAGTGAATATACAGAGGTCTTTCCTAATGATCTTCCCGGTATTCCTCCCAAACGGGAAATTAGCTTTGGTAGCGATTTGTTACCGGATACAAAACCCATTTCAATTCCTCCTTATCAGATGGCTCCAACTGAAATAAAAGAGTTGAAGGATAACCTCAAGATTTACTAGACAAAGGCTTCAGTAGACCTTGAATTTCTCTATGGGTCCAGTTTTGTTTGTGAAAAAGAAGAATGGGTCCTTAAGAATTCCTATTGATTACCGCCAACTCAATAAAAACACAATCAAGAACAAATATCCTCTCCCTCAGATTGAAGACTTGTTTTATCAACTCAAATGGGCAAGCTACTTTTATAAGATTGACTTTAGCTCAGGATATCAACAACTTAGAATGAGAGGTGAGGATATACCGAAGAAGGCATTTCGGATAAGATATGGTCATTATGAGTTCTTAGTGATGTCCTTTGGTCTCACAAATTCTCCGACGACATTTATGGACCTCATGAATAGGGTGTTTTGATATTACTTAGATTCATTTGTCATTGTCTTCATTGATGACATCTTGGTATATTCAAAAAATGAGGGTGATCACATGAACCATTTGAGGCTGGTGTTGCAAGTAATTAAAGAACATCTATTGTTTGCCAAGTATAGAAAATGTGAGTTTTGGTTAAGGTCGATGACATTTTTTGGTCATATCATCTCTAGTGAGGGAGTTGAGGTTGATGCAAGGAAAATGAAAGTGGTGAAAAATTGTCCAAGACCATTGACTCCAATGGATATAAGGAGTTTCTTGGGTTTAGCGGGTTTATATCAGAGGTTTGTAGAGGTTTTTGCATCAATTTAATCTCCCTTGACTACATTGACCAAAAAGTGTAAGAAATTTGAGTGGTTAGAGGAATGTGAGAGAAGCTTCCAAATGTTGAAAAATAGGCTTACTTTCGCTCTTGTGTTGACTTTACCGAGGGTACAAAGGGGCGTGTTGTGTATTGTGATGCATCCTGTGTGTGGTTAGGGTGTGTGCTTATGCAACATGGAAAGGTGATTGCCTATGCTTCTCAGCAACTTAAGGTGCATGAGAGAAACTATCCAACTCATGACCATGAGTTTGCAGCCGTGGTATTTGCCTTGAAACTATGGAGACATTATTTGTATGGTGTCCATGCTGATGTCTACACCGACCATAAGAGTGTCTAATATGTTTTCACCCAAAATGAGTTGAATCTTTTACAATTTAGGTTGTTAGAATTATTGAAATATTACGACATGAGTGTCCTCTATCACCCCGACAAAACCAATGTGATTGCGGATGCTCTAAGTTTTATGACTATGGTAGTGTGTCGCACATAGAAGAATCCAAGAAAGACCTAATTAAAGATGTTCATAGGTTTTCTAGGTTGGGTGTGAGGTTTCAAGATTCTCTGAATGGTTGTTTCATGGTACATCATAACTCTAAGTCATCATTGGTAGTTGAGGTGAAGTCAAAACGACACCTTAATATATCATTGATGGATTTGAAGGAATCGTTCCTTGGCAAGCTTAATGAGGCATTCTCTTTGGGGGGATGGTGTTTTGAGGTACCAAGGAAGATTGTGTGTTCCCAAGGTAGATGAGTGAGTAATAGGATCCTTGAGGAAGCCCATGGGTCCCACTACTCCATTCAGCCGGGTACGACAAAACTCTACCATGTCTTTACGAAAATTTATTGGTAGGAAGACATGAAGAAAGGCATATCGGAGTTTGTTGCTAAGTGTACAAATTGCAAACAAGTGAACGCCGAACACCAAAAGTCAGGTGGCTTACTACAAGAAATTCAAATCCCTACATGGAAGTGGGAAGACATCAATATGGATTTTGTAGTCGGTTTACCTCGGACTCAAATCCAATATGACTCCATATGGGTTGTTGTGGATAGGTTGACCAAGACTCTCACTTTATTCTCGTCAAGTCTACCTATTCGGAGGAAGATTATGCTTGGATATCCATAAATGAGATTGTGTGTCGCCATGGTATTCCGATGTCCATTATATCGGATAGGGGTGCGCAATTAACATCTAGGTTTGGAGGTGATTCCAAGAAGGGTTGGGTGCTAAGCTTAAGTTGAGTACCACTTTTTATCCCCAAGCGGATGGTCAAGCCGAGTTCACTATTAAATCCCTTGAAGATATGCTTAGGACTTGTAATATTGATTTCAAGGGAAATTGGGATAAATATGCCTTTGGGGGAGTTTGCTTATGATAATAGTTTTCATTCATCCATCTCCATGGCTCACTAAGAAGTTTTGATGGTAGGAGCTGTAGGTCTCTTATTGGATGCTTAAAAGTAGGTGAGACTTCGCTTTTTGGTCCCGATTTGATTAATAAGACTTTGGAAATAGTTCATATCATAAGGAACCGCTTTCAAATAGCCTACAGTTGGCGAAAGTCTTATGTTGATCATATGAGAAGGCATTAGGAGTTTGAAGAAGGTGATAAAGTGTATTTGTAAATTCTACTTATAAAGGGGTGGTTTGATTCGGCAAGAAAGGGAAGTTGAGTCCTCGTTATGTGGGTCCCTATGAAATCATGCAAAGGGTTGGTAAGGTTGCCTATGAATTGTAACTTCCTAGTGAATTGACTTTGGTTCATCTGGTTTTCCAAAATTCCAAACATAAAAAGGGTATCAGTGATCCCAAGTCTATTCTTCCTATTGATAGTCTTGATGTGAAGGATAACCTCTCTTATAAGGAAGTTCCGGTTCAAATTCTTGATTAACAAGTCAAGAAAATGAGGAATAAAGAGGCGGCTTCCGTAAAGGTGTTATGGAAGAATCACCTAGTTGAGGGTTCAACATGGGAGGCCGAGACCGACATTAATTTCCGTTACCCTCATTTATTTGATAACTAAGGTTAGTAGTTTAAACTAAAAATGAAAATCACGAATAAATTGAAGTTGCTTTGATTTTTGGTGAAGTCTTGCAAAATGTGCATTTTTGCATAGTCTTAGAGTGAATTTCAGTGATTATACATTTGGACTTGAAATTTTGCTCTTTGGCTTGTTTGAGTTATCTGTTGTATTTTGTTATGATGAGTCTTTATGAAATTATATGTAGCATGTTGATCAGTTGAATTTTGGCATAATTGACTCATGTAAAGCATGTTGGGATCATCTTTTTATTGTGTGAAGGATTTTCCGCATAATGTAATGTTGAGTCTTATATGTGGTAACTAAGGTTTTGAATTGCCTTGTGTAAGTGATTTGATTGATGGTGTTATGCATTCTTGTTGTTTGGGCTGATAGTCTTAAGTGTATTCCCTCCTTTTAAATATTTAGTGTTGTTCAGGATGAATGTTCCTAAAAGGTAAAATGTAACAGTTCGAAGATCCAAGACGTCTCTTAGAGCCTAACATAAGTGTCATAAGGTATATACATTGTTTTAATGCCTATTTTAAAGTTTATAAGTCATTTATGAAGTCTAGAAACGTCCAAGAACGACCATGACGGTCGAAAAGTATTTGTAGGAGGTACTAACGTGCCTTAGTCTTTTTACAAACTTTTAGGAGTCATAAATCCATGAAAATTGGTGGAAGGGTGTCTAACATGTGTCTAAGATTCTTTGTGATCGAAACATCCGGTACGACTCCCTAAGGAACAACCAAGGGCCCTTGAGGAGGACCCTAGCATGTAGGAGGCAACACTGCCTAGGTAGTGTGCAATCATGACATTCAAAGGACGGCTCGTGTATGGATCGATGGGACGTCGATGCCAACTGTTGAATAACATTTATCCAAATTCCTTGAGCCCTCGCCTACACAAGTCTTTGACCAAATCTACGATTGTGCAGCACGGAGGGAGGTCTGGCCGTCGATGAACCAATGATCACTCGTGGTCTCATCGACGGGCCTGCATTCTTCCTGCACGTTTTATGTTAGACTCATTAAATAAGTTAAGGGTTTAGGTGGTTAATTAGTGGGTTAAGGGAGTCTGATTAATTTAATTAACTCCCCATATAAAGAACCGAACCCCAATTAATCAAATTACACATCTCAAAACAAATCCTCTTGTTTCTCTCTTCTTTCTCTCTCTATTGGAAGACACCATTGAAGACAAGCTAGTGGAGGGATTTTGGGGCTGTAAAGGGATGATTTCACCGTCAATTCTTCATAAATTAGCAAGGTTTGAGATTTAATTCACCTTTGAGACCTCTTTCATCAAAGGGTTCCTTCAAAATTGATTTCCAAAGATGAGTTTTCAAGTGGGTTTTCATCCAATACGAAATTGAAGTTATGAATTGATTTCTTTATGTTTTATATTGGATAATATTAATTGTTTAACATGTATTATAACCTAATATTTATATATCTTGATGGTTTCTTCTTGGTTGTAGATGATGCTCTTTGATCCTTAACCCTAGGTTTGATTTTGATATAAATTACGTTGTATTTGGCTAAATTAACTAGGATTTGTGTTGAATTGCTATTAGATGATGTTTTTATATCAATCATTAACAAATTAAAGAGAATAGTAGTCTTCTATGCTAGTTCTTCAGAAGATGATCTAGGTTAGGAAGTGAATTAACATAAGTATCTTATCTTAAGCTATGACCTAGTATTGAATTATGATATAGTTTTTATCGTAGTCATGTTTATAGTTTTTATCCTAGTCTTGTTGTCGTGTTGATTAATGGATTATGATGATGTACACCCAATAATTTTGGTTGAATGAGGGTTTATTGTAAGACCTTGATGATGAACTATGAAGGAGACCTGGTAAGTCTTCTGATCTCTATCATTTACTTCAAATTGTGGTTAATTGTGATGAAGTCATGATATGATATTGCAGTATTACTTGTATTAGGATTTATAGGGTGTTATGATTTTTAATTGAAATGTCAATATGAACGTCAATGTAAACATCAACGGAATCATCAATGTCAATATCATTGTGAACATCAACAAAAATGTGAACGTCATTGTAAACGTAAACATCAATGTGTACGTCAATATCAATGTCAACATCAATGTAAATGTGAAAATGATCGTGAATGTCAATATAAACGCAAAAAAAAACTCCAATGTTAACATGGACATCAACGTCAACGTCTACCACACTTGGATTTTGGAATCCAAATGAAACCAGCGTCGTTAACCTCTTAGAGGTCGCAGACAAGCCTCTTCTTAGTTTTCACCACAATTATATAGTTAAATTTGCAGAAAATTTAGCACTTTTAAAACATAGTGAAGTATAGATATACTTCATATGATTACTTTATAGAATAATATTCTAATGATCTCAAACTAAACAACAATCTACAATCGATTAAGCAATTCAAGAAGAAATCAATATATATTAAAGTTTGCCAAATGGACTTAATACAAAGCTTTAAATAAAAGTCTGAAATGAAACTCTAGGGACAACATCCACTAGATATATCTAAAGTACTAAGCTAGAATGATAGGTGTAGCATAGTCGAACTCAAGAAGATCTACCGAAGTCTGGAGATCGCTGATCCAAACTGCTTCAATAAATCTTCAATCTGCTCTCTGACCTGCACCTATAAAATAGTAATAGTATAGGGTTAGTACACACATGTATTAAGTATGGGTATATTCACATATACACATAAGTACTATGCATGATAAATGAAATCTCTTCATATAACAACATGCCATTTTTGGAAAGTAAAGTCACTAGACTTTCTCAATTCGTTATTTGTGAATTATGGTATGAATGACATATTTTAATGCATTCAAAGAACAAAACTCATTTTCTATATGAACACAAGACCTTAGAATCATGAAAATAATTTTAGAACAATTCGAGCGAAAATTTTGAAATTTACTCCTCCAAAAAGAGAGATTTTCTTTTTATACTTAGTTTATTTTTCAGTCTTTTTCTTCTTTTGTTGTGTAGTTCAAAGATCTCTTTAATCTTATTTTTTACTTACAAGTTCAATTATTCATTGTAGTCCCATTCCTACAATGAGTTAAGTAACTAATCCAAAAGACCAAGGAAATGATTTGGCTACCCTTACTACAATTTACTCTTTCCATTCTTGTTAGATTGGTCATGAAATCTTTATTAGCCAATATTTATTGGCTAGGCCACTTACTTTATCATTTGCATATTATGGAGATTGTTGGAAATTGATTTGTCATTATGTTTTACTCCCCTTTATTGGCATAATATAAGAAGTCATTATAAGCCAATTTTTATTTGGCTATGCCCATTATTTGATAATTTGCATAACGTAAAGATGGAGCATATATCTTGATTTGGCACAAGCCAATAACTTGTTAAAACTTCATTCTTATCAACCACACATTATTTGACATACTTAAGCTCTTACTTTCTTAGCTCACTTTGAAATTACATTACTTGTTCTTTATTTCTTAAAGAAATCTTTAGAATTAAGATCATGCGAGTTAACATGAAATCTAGTGTCTACGCCACACCTAAAAGGGGTGGTTCACCGGTCAAAGTGAACCTAGATCATGTGAGATAACATGAAATCCATTGTCTGCCACATACTAAAAGGGGGTGGTTCACCGGCTAAAGTGAAACCAAGTCTAGTGTCTTCCCCACATCAAAAAGAGGCGGTTCACGGCTGGAGAAAACTGATATTTCTTTGAGCATTTAAACCGACCTAGATCATGTGATCTAACTGAACTCCAGTGTCTTCCCCCACATAAAAAAGGGGTAGTTTCAACGGCCAAAGTGAAAACTGCGTCATACCTATCTCTCTTAGGTGAATCCACTTGGCTAGTTCCTTATGCTGCAACTAGCTCGTAGCTAGAACATACAGAGACTACTTATCCCCTTCGTGGTAGCCTCATATCATGAGGCTTACATGTAATGGCACAACTCATTTCTAGTCTATCGTGCTTTGCTCAATTTCTTTTTCTTTTAACATAGTTTTAAGAGTTTGACTCAAACATTATGGAACTTGCTTTAGTTTATGATTTTACTTAACTCTTGATAACCGGTCCTTCACTTTTTTTAATTGATGAATGTTAATTTAACCCTTACCTTACCATCGTTGGGTTGAGCTGTCTCACGATAATTAACACCATCTTACCTGAGTATCTTTTGCAATAACTGTCTACGGTGAGTGAGACTTGTCTCACTTCTTTTAACACCTCATATCTGTTACTTTCAAAATTTAAGATTATTAATGTATTTACTCACCTTAAAATTGTTCAAAAATGTCATTTGGTAACCTATACAACTCGTTATAAAACATACCAACTTTCTTCTTCAATGTACTTTCTTATTTTCATAGTTCCATTTGTACGCGGTACGTTGGGACTTGTCCAAAGATTGGCATACCCCTTTGTTATGAATTCATAGTAACCTTGGTCTTGCATAATTTGGTTTAACTTATCCATTAGCCATTTTTCAGCATTCGTTTGAATAACATTGAATGCAATTCCTTCAACTTTTTGGACAATGTATTTTTAGCCAATTTATGGGCAAAACCACACTTTCAGTTAAAAAAATTTATTTTTTATCACTAGAAACATCAATTGAGACATTACTGTATTATAGTACTCTCATCAATATAAGCAAGTCGACATTTAACTTGTAGCTAACTTCAAGAATTGACTTTTAACAAAATTCATATTCTCGACAATAATTAAGCTTACTAGTTGTATTCCCTATAACTAATATCCCATCATATGATCAATATAATAGGCCTCTGGGTTCAGTAAAAAATCAAGAACCTAACACATACTGATCAATTAGCACCAATACAACAACATGTTAGAGATTCCATCTATATCTTATAAAATCGAATACAAGGATCAACAAAGGGAGATGGATTGTTCAACTATCATGGGCCCAACCCAAGGTTAACCTTAAATGAATTAAAAACAATGTTTTGAAAGCCATCCTTGTATAAATAATTCTAGGAGATAAACCCATACCTATATATCAGAGAATCATACGAAGATCACCTGCCACGAAAACTTTGATGAATACCTTGAAATCACCTAAGAGAATCGAGAGAACTTTTGACCATCCTAGTAGGTACTAGGTATCCTCTTAATTTGTTACCCACACCGGTTTTGTTTCACCCGAACTAAGAGTTGGGCCCCACATGTATGGACCCTGCAACCCTCAGTGCCACCCTCTACCCTAATTAAGTTCGGTTAGGGTGGTCCCCCCCTTTCTTGGCGATTTTCAGATGTGCTTGGGACAAATGTGTTTGTTTGTACTTTCCTAACGAACTAAATCTTGATGATTCATTTGAATGTTAACTTATCATCCCAATGATCCTCACTATGTCCTTGGGCTCTACTTTAATCTACAAATTACGTAATTGGTCATAAGTGGCTATGGTACCTAGGCTTGACACACGGATGCCTCATACCTATTTCCCAATGGCTAAATAGTAATGAATTTTAGCTTAGGTCTTCATAATTCAGATTTACAAAATAAGGCAACAAACAATCACCAACTTCCTTACCTTACTTAGAGGGAAATTATCAAGAGTGAACTTCTTTTTTTTTTTGTATAAATATTAGCTTTTCTTATATCATTTTGCAGACTTAACTAGTTGATATTGAACGCCAAATTGTATTTCTTCGTAGTGAGTGATTAGTGATTAATTCCGTGATATTTAGGATGCTAGTTGCCTTGATTTACTTCATCTAAGTTTACCCCTTTGTGATTCTTGTTTTTATTTGATTATTCTTCCTTGTATTAAATTAAGGGGGTGTTGAAAGTCACTTAAGAGGTGAGATTTTAGTCTCTTGCTTGCCATAGTTTCAATCACTGATATTACTCCACCATATATTTTATTGTATTTGTGTCTTTCCTGTTTGAGTTCTTTATCATATTGGTATCAGAGCCAGGATTAATAAACTTTTGTCTACAAATCTGTCTTGGGTTACAAAATCTAGAATTTTGTTGAGACCTAGATACTTTTCCCCTAGTGTAATTTTGAGTGTTAGGTTTCAAATTTTGTTCAATTTGAGTTGTAGACGTGAAGTTACCATTGAGAGTTCAATATTTTCAAACTTCAACTTTTAAATTTGAAAAGAGTCTTTTGTTAAAGGAGAATTGGAGTTTACATTCTTATAGACTTTGTTGTCTTAGTTTTTAACAGGGAAGAAAATCCTAAATTTGAGCGATTTTCGAGTCGTTTGAGTGTATTGGGGTATCGTGTGTTGGTTCTTTGGTGTTTTCTTTCAAGTTAGTCTTGAAAGCGGAAAGAGAACGTTACTTTGATACCAACTTTTCAATTCAAATTTGGTCCAAAAGTTTTTTTGGGGGTGTTTATTAATTTTTGAAAAAATTTGAAATTTACAAATAAAAAATTCAAATTTTGAACAAGTCATAACAATCTTTTAAAAAAAATATTTTCCACGTAGGACTGATACGTCCGCAGCCCATCAGATCCCATCTGCCAACCAAGCGCCACACATAATTGCATCTGCAGCATGCCAGCGCAGCAGAGACCGAACCAACAAGGCCAAGGGCGCCTAGTCAGCGCGCATCATTCACCAAACCATAATTACTTACAATAATTATCATATTTATTTACTTGTTACTAGTTTGATCATCATAACATCCAATCAACATCTTATAAGTGATGAACTTTTTTTTGAGGCTTGAAATGTTTCTAAGTGTCCAAATTTTACTTCGTCTTCTAAACTCATTTTCCTTCTATTTTCACTATTGAACATTCATTAACATCTTTAATTTACGTGTTAACTAGTTTTTAAATCATCAAAATCCTTTCTTTGATCTTCAAATTAAGCAACAGTAGTATCGTCTACTTTTTGTTACTCTTTGGTTTATTTTGAGTCCAAATCTTTTGTTTACTTTCATTCACGATTTCTCATCTTAATTCGGTGATAACCTTCTGATTCAAGACGTTAGTTGTTTTTTGTCGTAATCTTTCAAGATTACACAAGATCCATTCCATCATAAAGGAGATGATGATCTTGAGTTGATTGAATAGGGCTAGTCACTATCATAGAAAGGACACCATAGAGGTAGTTGAGAGTTTTTATTAGTGAAGTGAGCTCTTGCTACAACCGCGTTTGTTAGTTTTTGCATGTAATCATGTCCAGCCAAGTCCAATTGGGGAGAGCTTAAGAGACCATCATGAGGTTCTCGCCACCACTATAAGCAGTACCCCAGAAATATGGAGGATGGGGGTATTGAGGAAGATTTGTACGGTAGAAAATGAGAATCGAAGGAAACAACTTCAACAACCCTAAAATCAGGAGTAAGAGAATCAAATATTCATTCCACCACCCTTACTTCAGAACAAGCTCTAATTCATGTTTCACTTCACAAAGCGTACAAACCTACCACCCCACTTTCCAACTCCAGCCACCCTCAAAATCCACTAATCTACCTACACACCACATACAATCTTTCTTTTGTTACAACCAAGTCCAATAACCGAACTCCATGTCAAATGAATTCAAAGCTTCTTTTCATGCAACTACACTATCCAATCAGAAATGCAATCACTCAAAATTCTCTACCATGACTACAGTACCAAAATACTCTCTATGATGAGATTTATGAGGAGTTCATAATGCTGATCTTGGGGTAGAGAGGGAAATGAATTACAAAAGGAATGAGATAAGATCCCTCGGGACTTGGGGTGGGATCAAGGCAGGGGAGATCAAGATAGGAATTTTGTTTTCTTTTCCCCCCCGGGACAAAAAGAGGATATAGTATCGTATGTTGAGGTGATAGGATGGGAAATAGAGGAAATATATTTAGCAGAGGAATGATCAGATAGGGGATTGAACACTATCAAGGTCACACTTCCAAGGTTTTAAATAAGTTGTTACCCCGATAATTTCTTGCATGGAAATTCAAGTGAGCGATCTTTCTGACAATAATAATCTCTGCAACTTGGAAGTCGAAGTAAATGTCTCCATCAAAGCAAATTTTGAGGGGTACACATCAACTTGTGGGATTCATGATGAGGTAAAGGAAGTCAGCATAACCTATGCGTTAGCCTACTTGACAAGCGTTGATTAAACTTTTGGAGTTTTAGATACCTTACTTACTCAGACTTCCTACCCCGGAGGTGCTCAATGAAGGTGTCCATATTAAGGCCAGTAACCAAAGTGTTGAATAATATAGATAGTTTGCGAACTTGTATGATTAAGGCTAAAATCAAGAGATATGAATGTACTATAATACGATTCGTTGCAAACTTCAGATATGAATGTTTTAAGCCCTTGAAGTTTAAGCACTAATGATATACCATTAAGCGGTTTCTGATTGCCTCAATTTGAAGCAATTTGAAAGAAGAAAGTCATACAAGGCCAAAAGTCTTTAACTTCCACATGGAGCAAAAGTCGCGATAATTGGAAGAACGACATAAGGGAAGAAGCTCACGGAGTAGGCCAGCTAACTATGTCCAAGCTTGATTAACAATACAAAGCAAGGGATACCACTAGAAGGTAACTATGTTTACCCTAAATTTTCTCGATCCCTCTACACTCAAGCTTCGATGGTCAGGGAGGGTACATTATTCTATGACTGTACAAAGAGAAAGAACAACCAAATGCTCTTCGTGATGGGATATAAACTCAAAGCTGAAGATGAGTGAGAATAAAAAAATTTGGCGAGAGAGATAGGGGTGAAGGAGAGGAAAGTGCTCGGGGTATAATATAAAGGTTTGGATGAGAGGATGAATTTTTCGTTTCTGTCTTCATGGAGAAGGGAAGTCGTTGCTAATGACGATGAAAGACAGGAACTGATGCCAATCTTTTCATGTTGTTGAGAAGAATTGTATGCCCTTGCAAAATAGAAATTTGGACCAAGGAGAATATATTTCATCTAGGTGTCAAAGATCGCAGAGAAAGTGTGTTCCTTAATCATTGATAGTGGATGTTGCACCATGTAGTATGTAGTTTCCTTGGTGGAGTGTATAAAATACAAACCAGCAAACATCCCAATCATTTATAAGTCTAACAAAATGGCTCCAATGATAAAGGAGAGTGAAGGTCCTCAAACAACGCAAGTCTTCGATTTAGTGGTGAGGAAAGTATAATGAGTAATGTGTCTGTGATGTGTTCCCTTGTTGGCATTTCACCTACTATTGGGGGGACCTTGGCAATTTGATAGAGAGATTATGCAACAATTTAATCCGAACAATACACTTCGTGATGAAGTAAAGTATGTTCTTGCATCTCTCACTCCATATCATGTGATGATGAATATCCAGGGTATAAAGGATATTCGGAAAGAATAAACCATGGATGCACAAGGTTGATGGTGAAAAATTCCATTCACCATCGTTTCAAGAGGGAGTATTGCCTTGGCTAAAAATACAAAGCATGTGCATGATCAACACATCCAACTTTCGTGGAGGCAAAGCAAAAGGTAAAAGTAAATCCAACAGAAATACACTTTCGTAGTGAAGTAAAAATGATGTTCTTGCACCTCTCACTCCATATCATTGATTGAAGTATATCAGGGGAATAAAGAATATTCGGGAAAGAATAAAAACCATGAGGCAAAAGGTGATGGTGAAATCCACCATCGTTTCACAGAGGGGAAGTGCCTTGGCTTAAAAAGAACAAAAGCATGTGCATGGATAGCAAAGCCTTCCAGTGATGAATAGGTTTGTATGCGGGAATCTTGCTAGTGTACCTTCACACCAACCTTTGTACATGCTAACCAAGGTACTAGCACTTTTCCCTAGTATTATTTCTTCCCTCTTTTGCGGATATGATAGCTATTTCCAGATGACATTCCTACTGAATTCACCCTTAGGGGAATAGAACATCGAAAATGGATTTTTATGCAGTTTCACAATTTCCCAATCTCGCGCTTATAGAGTAACCTAGCCAAAACCAAAGAGATATCAAGGCAAAGTGGAGAGCATTCTGGAGAAGCGGTTGCTCAAAGAGAGCCTAATATCGTTGTGACAATAACATAATTCTTGTTCCCAAAAAGATAGCAACTTGGAAATGTGTATTGATGTGTAGAGCCTAAATAAAGATCACAATGAAGTAACGCCATACCATTCCCCCCCTCAGCTTGTTATATGCTTGATGAGCTATGTGTTCTATGTTTTCTCCAGATTGGACCTTCGATGTGGGTATCATCAAATTTTGATGACACCGGGGTGAGAGTGAAGACGACTTCTAGACAAGTTTTGGGATGTATGAAAGACTTTGTGATCCATTTGGGTTGAAAAATTCCCCCAAGCACTTTCATGCGATTGATGAACAATGTTCTCAAGCCTTTCCATCACAAGTTTGTTGTGGTGAATTTTGATGACCATACGTGTGTAGTAATACAATGAGTAACATTTATCCTATTTAAAAGACGTGTTGTTGATGTTCTACTACAAGAGCATCCTATTTGCAAACTAAAGAAAATTGTTCTTTAGTGGTTGACAAAGTTGTTTTTTTTGGGTTTTTTTTTAGTGCAATGATCATTGAGGTCGATGAAGAAAAGTTTGGAGTCCAATCAAGAACTGTTGCCGACCCCAATCAGTTACCCAACCGAGGTAAGAAATTTCATGGTTAGAAAGTTGTATCGGCGATTTGTGAAGGTATTTTAGTTCATTGCTGCTCCTTGACTGAAACTATAAAGAAAGATTTACCTTTTTTTATTGGTGAGAGAGGGAGAAGTCTTTCAGGTCTGAAATTTATGTTGATAGTTCTGCACCTTTGCTCCAACTACCCCCCATCTCTAATAAGGCCTTTGAAATTTGGGGGGGGGGGGGGGGGAAAGGGGGTGATGCTTCAGGGGTTGGGATAGTAAGTGTTGTTGATACAAAGGAAAACCATTACCTTTCTTTAGTTAAAAGGCTAAATGTGCTACCTTAATTACTCTCAACTATGAAAAGAATTGGTATGCACTAGTCGTGATTGTTGGCTCATTGGCAAACAACTTGTGTCAAAAAGTGTTTTTGATAAGGACGATCATGATCCTTGAAGCATATTAAGGACATCAAATTTGAACCAGAGACCCTGCTAAATGGGTTGGAATTCAATTTAAACCTTTCCATATGTTATCACTACAAATAAGGCAAGAAGAATGTGGTAGCGGATGCTCTATCAAGAAGGTTTGTTTGTCAATACCTTGTTTCTATCTTATGGGGTTTGAAACTGTAAGGATTATATTCTATGATTTCGACTTCAAAGATACCTTTGATAATCTTAGTAAGGGAACGAGTTTTTATAAGTACCAATTGTTGATTGGTTTTTTGTTTAAAAGATGGTCGAGCAATTTGTGCCCATTACTCATGGAGAAGAGTTATTTGTCAGGAGCTCATAGGGGGTGGTTTGATGGACACTTTGGTGTACCAAACACACTTGATTATTCTAGGAGTTCTTTGGCCCAAGATAAACATGAATGTGGAGGAATTTGTGGACAATGTCTAGCATGGCGAGCAAACAATGCCCCAAGGTAAGTATACCTCTTCCTCCTCCTAATGGCTATGGAATAAATTCTATTGACTTTGTGTTGGGACTTCCTATGCTAAAAGAAGACATGATAGATATTTTGTGGTAGTGATAGATTTTCTAATGGATCATTTTTATTGTAATGCCATAAATGTGATGATGCATCCAAGGTAAGAGTCTTGTTTGTAATTAACGTGATTAAATCATGGAGTCCCTCAAACCATTGTTAGTGACCGTGATTCCATGTTTTGAAGTCCCTTTATGAATTCTATGGTGTACACTTGGTACCACACTTCTGTTTTCTACTACCTAAACCATCCTCAAATAGTGGCAAACTGTAAGTAACAACTGTGACTCTTGGACCATGCCTATATGCATGATTAAGAACCCCCAACTACTTGGGAAGACCGTTTACGCCTGAATTGAATTTGCACATACTTGGTCGTCCACTTCTTATTGGAATTCTCCTTTGAGGAATGCTAATGTTTTTAAACCATTGTTTCCATTAACATAATTATTTGTCCTATTGATGTTGGTTGTAGCCTAGATGCCAGCAAACACAAAGATAGGATGAACATTCATGCCAAGGGTCCAAGATTCCATTGAAAGAACAATTCAAAGGTGGCCATTAGAAAGAATCGAGGGAGAAAGGACGTGATCTTCAATCCATATAATTGGGTTGTGGGTGCCTTTACGAAAGAAGTTTCCACAAGGACGACGGTAACTTAGTCCAGAGGGGGATGGACCCTCCTTCAAATTAGTCAAGAGAATCAATGACAATGCTTACATGATTACATACCAAGTGAGTATAATGTTTCTTAATGTTTCAATTTTATGATTTATCCTCCTTGTTTTATAGGTTTTCCTTGGATAGAGGACGATAATTTTAAAGAAGGTGAGGATGATAACAATTGCAGAATTGATGACACCAAATAGTACAATTTACCCTTCACAACCATCACACTGATAGAGGAAAGGGATCTCCAAATCCTAACAAGCAATTGTTCCATGAAAAGGGAAGCAGTATGGAGATTGAAGGCACCAAAGAAGGACATTAATGTGTTCACATTACATAAATTGGATAAGGAATAAAAGAGGCCAGGTGTGCAAATGGCCATTATATAAATTCAATAATTTTACAACGAAGGCAAACGAAACAAGGTCCTTACCTCCATTAATGACAAAATTGTCAAGAATGTCTTATTTATGTTTTGTCATAACATTAGTCTTTTATCATTTTGGACGTCTTAGACTATGTTGAATATTGACCCTCAAATGTAGTAGCTTTTATGAATAATTAGTGCGTCATTATTGTGAATAGTTGGGATTCTAGTTAACTTATTGAGTTTACTTAATCTAAGTGTTAACACATTTTGTGATTCCAGTTTCCATTGATTATTCTCCTTGGAGTCAATTTAGGGTTGTTTGAGTCACTTGTGATGTGAGGTTTTTATCACGTGTTTGCCCCTAATTTTCATAACTTGAGTTTACCACATAGCTTTTATTCTTTTTTCTTCCTTGTTTGGTCTTTATCACTGCCCCCGATCACCATCACTGCCCCCACCGAAAAGGGGTGGTTTACACCGGTCCAAATAACCTTAGATCCTGTGAGCTAACATTACAATGAGTGGTTTGACCCACACCTAAAGTGGTGTTTCATCACCGGTTAAAGTGAAACCTGTTCAATGTCTTCCCCACACCGAAAAGAGGTGGTGTCTTGACAAAGTGAACCGAAGACTTTCTTTGAGAATTAAACTGACATAGATCTGTGGAGCTAAACATGAAATCCAGTTTTCTTCCCACATCCCACCGAAAAAGGTGGTTTCATCACCGTCCAGAATGAAACACACATCATACTAGCTCGCTTAGGTGGAATTCACTTTGCTAGTTCCTATGATGGCAACTATTCCGAAACTATGATGCATACAAAGACTACTTATCTACTTCGTGGTAAGCCTCAATCCTCATGATGCTACTGTGCTGGCACAAGCTCATTGCTAGTCTATCCGGTTCCTTTTTCTCCACTTTTTTTTTCTTTACATCTTTTAGTAGTTTCCACAAACATTAAAAGATGCTTGCTTCTTGTTTTATGTTTTACTTAAAGTCTTGGATAAGCGGTCATTCCCTTTCTTTAACTAAATGAAATGTTAATTTAACCTTACTTATTTTCTTAAGTGTGATGAGGGTTGTCTCACGAACTATTACGACCCTCTTATGTAAGTATCTTTAACAGAAATTGTGTAAGAGTGAGTAAGACTTGTCCTCAATTCCTTTTAAAAAATCCTCATTCTTGGCACTTTCATAGTTCTAATATTTTTATTATGTTATTCTCATACTCACCTTATGTTGTTCGACGTCATTTGGTAGCTTATTATACCACCTTTATGAACGTTTATAAACTTTGCTCAATGTACTTCCTTGTTTCATAATTCATTGGAAGGGTTTTGGGACTTGTCCCAATGATTGGCATACCGTTGGTTATAAATCAAAGTTACATTGGTCATTGTTATTAGGTTTAACGTTAGACATTAGCCACTTTTTTCATCTTATCATTGAAATAACATTGTAAGCCAATTTCCATTCAGAGTTTTTTGGACAATTTTATTGTTTATCCAATTCATTGGGCATAAAACCAAACTTTAACTTAAAAATTTTCATTTTGTATCACTAGCCACTCAATTAATTCCATGAATGTATTATAGGGATTCCGCAATATAATGCAAGTCGACATTTAACAGTGCTAACTTCATGATCGCTTTAACAAACTTCATATTCTCGAACATAATTAAGCCTTAATCATTCTTTAGTTCAGATACTAATACGCTTGATTCATATGAATCGTTATAGGTCTTCATAAGTCCAGTAACAAATCAGAACCTACACTACTGATCAGTTTAGCAACCACATACCAACAACATTTTCGGAGATTAACCTTTAATACTTATAGAATAAAAAACAAAGGATAACTTAGGGAAAATGTACGTTCCAACAATATCATTGGGAACCACCCCTAGTTCGACAGTTCATGATTTAAAAACGTTTTGAAGGCCTCGTCGAGAAAGAATTACAGGAGATAAAACCCCAGCCTTATGTAAGAATTGACTCTACTAAGATACCTGCACTAAAACCTTGAAGATACCTTGAAGCTCCAAAGAGAATCCAGATAAACTTTTCTTCTTTCTTCGTTTTGCGCACTTATTTTGAGTCGTGAGTTTTCTAGGGTTTGAACGTGAGTCTAGTCATAGGGAACTATCTTTTACTATTCACTCTACTAATTAAGTTAATTAAATAATTAATTAGTTAATTACTAAAACTCCCCTCCGAATGGACTAAAACAGGACAACATTTAAGTTCGTAATCTAAAATTTTCCTAAGAGATTCGTCGGCCACATAATGGATCTTTTAATTAATTAATTAATGACTATTTTATAAATTACGGGACCTAGGGTAATTACTAAAGTACCCCTAAGTCCTCTCATACCCCTAACTCACTACTAACTTTGAACCATCCTAGGTTTAGATATTAGGTTTTCCTCTTAGTTCGTTTACACAACACGATTTGGTGTCACCCGACTAGTCTTAGGGTAATTCTGGTCCCCTTAGTTTAGTTATTTTTTGGCGGTCCTAGAAACGAGGCATCCAAGTTTTCAGGACTAGGTACAATAGCACATATCATTTAAATGACATGTAATTAAGTATGCCCAAAGATAAATGAGGAATCCTTGAACAATACGAAATGACAGCAACCATGTCAAGAAATTAGGTTAGGTGTTAGTGTGTTTTTTGGGGCAAGATTACATGTGTGGGGGTCAATACCATGTGCGGGCTGAATTTTGGTAACAAACTCTAGGCTTTAAATAAACTACCTAACTCTACTAACCTAGTACTGATCAAATAAACTAACTAGTGCACTCGACATCCTAGGACCTAACCGGTTGACACTAAACCTAGTAACTAACTCAAGAAACATCCTATGTACCTAACCTAGGATGGTCCAAAAGGGTTAGTTAGGGCCCTACAACTTAGGGGTCCTTATAATTACCCTAGGTAATAATTAATTAATTAAAAAGTTATTAATTATTTAAATTGGGCAAACCAAAATCCTTACACTAGACAAGTAACTAAAAAGAAATCATCCTAGTACTAACCTAGGAGGTCCCAGAGGGTTTTTATGGTCCTAACAACTAAGGGGTACTTTAGTAATTATACTATCACTAATTAATTAACTATAGGTCCACTAAAATCCCTTACACTATACAAGTAACTTAACTAGAAACATCCTAGTACCTGACCTAGGATGGCCCCACAGGGTTGGGTATAGTCCTAATTACTTAGGGGAACCTATTAATACCCTAGTTTTTACCTAATAATAAATTAATCACCTTAATTAATTAATTTAAAAAAATGGTAACAATAAACCATTAACACTTCAAGATTCCGGTTAATTCAATTGTTCTTTAATTTTATTCATTTAGGAGGGTTGGTAACTATTAAATTAGCTATTGATTTTAATTCTTAAGTTAAATTAGTCTAAATTTAAATTCTACATATTCAGTTTCCCTCGACCTAGACTCACTGATTAACACTATAAATTCCGACTCAAACAGTACGAAATCGAGACAATCATAAATAATTTTTAAGCGATTTCAAGAATTTCTTTTAATGTTTTTGTGAAAAAGTGCAAAGTGATCTTCAAGATTCAATTCTACCTATGTCTGGGTTTCTCTCATGAAATTCTTCTCCAAGAGGGGTTTTCAACTTTTTTAAAATTAAGATATCAAACTCGGCTGTTCCCGAGGTATGTGGTGTTAACGGATTTATTTGTGTGGATTTTCCATGCTTTTTTTAAAATTGTCGATGAAAACCTACATGCTCGTCTGCATACTTTAGGTTGTTATCTACATGAACGTTAAGTGTTTTATGCCTACTTTTTGTTCGAGAAGATTAATGTAAAGTGTTTCATTGAATTATATCATATGGCTAAGCTAAAGGTTAAAAAGTTGCCTTGTTTAGCATGATACTTTATTAGAAAATGCCTTTATGAATGATTGGCTGGCTAGCTACATTGTTATTACAAGTATTCATCCAATTATAATTTATGCAATCGAATTGTCTAGCAAACTATGTCAAACATATTATGTCAAACATGTAAATTATCAAGCTCTACATAACTCAAATTAAACCTAAGGCCTGCCATATATGGGACAGACTCTCAACGTACCCTATCCACACGAACTACTACGCAATAACATGGTGTAGAATTTTAATTTCTAAAGAAAAAAAAATAGTACAAAGCTACCAATGACGTTGAACAAGTTACGATTGTAAAGAAGTAACTAATGCTTAATTTATGTAATTTACCAGCACAAAAAAAGATATAAAGAGTGTTAAAAGAAGTGAGACAAGTCCCTCAATTACACTTAATCTTATTAGGGCAAAAAAGACTCAAATAAAGGGTGCCAGAGGTCCGTGAGACAAGTTCTCACCGCACCATGATGAATGATCTAGACTCAGTTCATATTAATCCAGCAATAAAGGGATGAACAGCCATCCATTGAGTTAAGTAATCATCATAACTAGATGCAACTTCCAATTTTTTTAGTCAAACTCTAAGAAGATTACAAAGTAAAGTAAATCGGAGTTTTGGCCACCGATAGACTATAAGCCTTAGATTGGTGCCAGCACCTGTAGTCTCATGAGATGAGACTACCACCAAAGTGGACAATTATTCTCTGTATGTCCCTAGTCCTTTCGAACTATGTTCGCTAGCAGAGTTGGTATTAGCGGGTGAATCCCTCAGCCCAAGAATTATAGAAAGTTCGTATCAACTTTGTCCCTGTGATTCTATACGCTCAACTTACGTCTCAAATGAGCAAGTAAAGCGTTCCCGCGTCAAGTAATAAACCCAACTAGTGAGGTTGGGATCCGTTCCCACGAGGGAAAATAGTCTAACTTAACTTTAACTGTTATTACTATGTTCGGTGATAACTTCCCTTAGAAAGTAAAAACATAAAACTGTAAACAAGGGGGTTTTGTATCTCCTAATAATAAAAGAACTTAAAAAGAACTAACGAATTGAAAGAGACACTAACAGCTTTTAAGTGGGGTGTTTAATCAATGAATCAAAGTAACTTAGGGTTTACGGTGTTTCCCCACATGTCATAACTTGATATTCTAACTATACCAATTCTTTCCTAGTATCTTGCTGCAAAGTGATAAGTTATGTATTTCAATCCTTGGTCCGCATCTAGAAAATCTCACTCCGCACCTTTGGTCCCGCGACGTGTGTTGCTTTCCTCACCCTTATCGTTACCCCCATATTATAAGCATCGTATTCGATATTTGACTAAGTTACTACCTCGTCCAATCAATACTAGCTATTAGTAGTACTACACTAAATCTATGTTATAATTCTTTTCCTATTCTCTCCCTCCTTGGTCCGGCAAGTAGCATTAAGGCGAGTTTCTAAACGTTGATCATCCGTTAAAAGCCTTCTAAGCCGAAAGAATTATTAGACATGCCAAGACACTATTCTAGAATTGTTTATTTTAGCTGATGGTTTATCTCATTATTTCCTATGGTTTTCCACAACCCTAGTTATGGAGTTTAGTTACTCATCTCATAAACACAATATTCAAATATATTAAATAAGAATTCATGTACTATACTTCAATGAAAAGATGAAATTCCAAAAGATTGCTTGATTAATCACCAAAATACTTGTAAGAGTATCCAGAGAATCAAACACGAATCAATCATAATAATATGAGTTCTTAAATATTGTAGATTCCTAATTATCAGTGTCAACTATAAAGTGTCTAACCTCAAACGAGGTTTTTCGAACTATTTATAAAAAATACACAAACCTAATTAACAAGAATGCTATTACTCACTGGAAATCTCTGCAAAACGCGCTGGGTCGACGGACCACGCGACCTGAGCGTCGTGGTCTGTACGGACCGTCGTGGACTCCGTCGACTCCCATACTTGTGCATTTTCTCTGCTGCTTTCTTCCATTCCCCCTCAACGGCAAGTGTGACGGACCGTCAAGCACCACAAACTGTCCGTCTAGGGTCTCGTTTCAAAACTTTGAACTCTTGGCATTTGGGTACGGGATCACTCTCTGATCTCACGACGGACACATGCAGGACGACCGTCATGGCCCTGACGGACCGTTCACAAGCTTCGTACTCCCATACGTTGTCAGCGACTTCCCCATCTTCCTTCAGCACTTCTTTCTCTCTCAAATCTCCGCAATCATTGGCTCTGGACAGATTTCCTCCAAACAAAGAGAACTTGTATAAAAATAAGCATAAAAAGAGCTTTTGGACACACTACACTTGAGTTAAAAGTATTAATTATACCGTGAAGCCACGGTAATATCAACAACCCCTCAACTTAATTCGTTGTTTGTCCTCAAGCACCACTATGACTCACTACACAATCTTTGTACAATAGTATTCAGGCGTTTATCCTTTGCAATCATTGGGCTATCAATCCCGATGAATCTCATCAAAATTCTTGCATGATATTCACTATTAGCTTTGATTTTGTGGGAATTCGAACATGACACAGACTCACCCTGCACGTCACCCTATCCTCTTCAATTTCTCACCGATGTTGACTAACAAGTATGGTATTGCAACTAATGTCCTCACTTTAGAACAAAATCCTCATTTTTCACACAATGATTTCAGTTTTGAGTATAAGGTTACATTTCCATTCATCATTTCAACACTTCGCTCTCCTAACAAAGTCCACTCATTATACCTATTGCCATAAGCTTGCCCTATTTTCACTGCCTAATTCGCTATACAACCCTTAGATCACGATAGGACTTTTTTAGCTTTACATAGTCTCATGGTCCAGGTAGGTACAATTTTTTTAGATAAACTCTAGTGACTTTTTGCCCTCTGACAGATCATCTTAAAATCTTTTCCCTTCTTACATCTTATCCGCGCCCAGTCCTCTCATATGCTTTCCCTTGCTCATTTCTCTTCTTTTCTTCATTGTGTAAGTGACTTTCTCTCGCTCTTTTTTTTTTACTACTTTTGAGTCACTTTACTTTTGTTCTTTCTCTCTCTTCTGTTCTTTCAACCTCACTTTCAGAGCATTCCTCTAATAGCCACCCTCAACCTCATGGCTTTGCCATGAGTCACGGTACACAGTACCCAAAGTTAGTCAGGGCAGAACGAAGGGTGTATTAAAGCCACCCCTCCACTTATGCTTTTGCATAAAGCTGAGGTGCCCATGTCCCTAGGAGGGACCAGGTCCACACGTTGTTCCCCGACAGATCATTTTGGGGTAAAAAAAAGAACGGTCCTAATTAGCTCAAATTAATTTGGATCAAAGCATGATAACTTTCCATTGGTTTTTTTATTTGGTTAGAAATTGGGCTTGTCTTGAATAAGGGCCGATGATCTTTTCCCTAATTGGTTGTTTACGCTTCCTTTTAGCAGGACTACCAGGCAAGTCTACTCATATCAATAGTGGAGTCTATCAAAGTTCCCCTCACTCTCACTTAACATGTCATCACTATACCATGATCTTAACACCTAGTTTTGAATTAAAGACTTAGGTCATGGCAATGGTGTAAAACTCTATTTCAATGCTTAGAGCCACACAAATTGGCAGTACTTAATGCCTAGTCATGCAACTTATTTTCAGTTGATCAGGATATCATTATCAGTGCCTCATGCTTCAGAGTTACCCTATTACAAAAGATAATCAACATCCGGTTCAACAAAAAAATTAATCAGTCCTTCTGGGGAAAAAGACTCATGCAAGAAAACCCCAAAAGAGGAGATGAGGTTGGCTACTCAGACCTTCACCCTAACCTCACTTTCTCATTTACCCCACCCCCAACAAAAAAACAATCAATTGTCCCCAGGCATAAAAATCTAAAGATTAGAGGGTAGGTTGAAGCAAACCTGTGGCGCATACGCCGTCGATCACAAGCTGTTGGTTCCGGTTTCCCGACCCACATCCTCTGCAAACCTGGCCACCCTCCAGTGTTGTCCTCAGCAATCTGGACATCCGCTTGATGCCCCTCCACAGCCACCGCAAATCCCTCAGTAGACCTCCTGCTGTCTCTACATTAAACGGGAACGAGACGCCCCAGCCGCTATCTGCGATGCCTCTGATCCCCGGTGTCCTCCGCCTCAGCAAGTGAGGCTCTCCTCGCAGCCTCCAACTCTCGCCGCTCCCTTCTTCCTGCTCTCGCCTCATCCCCTGATCGACTCCTTCCCTCTTAACACTCTCTCTCGGAGAAGATGGGGAATTCTGGAGTAGAAAACAAAGCTGCCAATACAGTACCTGAAGCAGGCTTCGATCAGACTCCGGAACTCTCGTCTCTAATATCGTACTGATGTCTGCACGAAGACTGTTCTACTGCAGCACTGAAGAGTGACATCTACCGGAGGGGCTGGTCGGGCTAACACCTCAAACTCAAAGGCATCTATGCGCTGGTTCCATTCATGTCAGCTCACAACTTCCGCGGCATCTGCGCCTCTAACGTGCCTTCAGACTACTAATAGACTTCTGCATCCACGCTGGATATGATGCGAAGTGTGGCCATTTGCTCCTCCCGTTTTTGTACTCAGAGCCAAGTGGGGCCTGTGTCGGTAGAGGGGCTTGCTACTACCACCCGGGATAGACTCGCCGGGGGAGTGTCTGTGGATGTCCTCTGTGGCCAGTACGATCCTAGCCGACTGTATCCGCAAAAAAGGGAAAAAAATCGTCTGCTAGTGTGGCAATCTCTGGACGGGCCCTCGCCGTGGTGCAAACTCATTAGGGCCCCTCGTCTCTTATAGGCCGAATCAACGTACCCTCCCTGGCGGGGTTTCGCAACTGATCTATGTGCCAAATGGGCACATATAGCTGCAGACCTCACAGGGCAAAGATCATGCACGAAGGGGTAGGTGGTGGTGACTTTGAAGGCCTCTCGTCATGACTGCCTGGAGAAGCCATGCAATTGTCCAGCACACCTCGAACCGTCTATCATTGCTGCCATCAGCACTGCTCGATGTCCAGGTAGACTGTTATCAGCACTGTGGGGTAAGGGCAGTGGCGTACGACAGCCACAAGAACTGGCGACGAACGTTAGTTGGCCCTTTTTTGATGGCCCCCCTTCGGCTGGTGACCCAATCACAAACCTCCTGTCGACTGATAGGTGCAGGGCATCCACCCTCTTGGTGTCTCCCTCATTGCGGACCTCTCGTAGCAACTGTCCATACTTCACTATCGGCCAGCGATAGTCAAACTCGGCAGGTGATTGGGGTCCGAGTAGCATCTACACTGTCGCCGTATAGGAACCGGCGAATGGCTGGCAGGGAATTTCGACCTGTACTCCCCGTACTCGAACTTGCTCCAATGGGGCCATGTTTAGCGGAGCGCCCGCCTGTTCTATCTGGGAATCGGAGAGGTCGCTTACTAGGACCGTAGAACTCTCTCGGACCTCGCCTCGCTGTAAGTTTCCCAATGGCACGTTCTGTCCACTCCATCGCTCCTGCGAGAGTTATGAATCTCCGGCATCGGGGGAAGGCTCCCTGTGAGTACCACCCCTCCGCTCCAGGGTGAGTGTGCGAGTCCTTACTCCTTTGTGTCTTTCAGGAACTTTGCCGTCGGAGTACACTGAAACTGGCCGTCGACAACAAACCACCGGTTTGGGCTGGTCAGCGGCTGATTGGGGACCGAACTGGTGCTCCGATTATGAGTCAGACTGTCAGCCTCATCAGACGAGGCTGACGCTGTCACTGGGGCGGGTCGGGAACCTCAGCAATCCTGATCTAGCTTCCTCATACAGATACTCCTAAGGAGCCAGACGCTCCTTTCCTCATTGGTGGCGACCCAGAGGGTGTGCCGTTCCAGGTGTGCCTCCTCATCATCAGACTGGGAGGCAGTGATGACTACTCCCGGGCGCCACCGTTCTGGGTGTGGCTCTGGTGGCACGTGTAGTAACGGGAAGGGCTGAGGTTCCTGGAGCACATATTCAGGTCCCTCCATCATCAGACCCGATGATCAATCGTGCAGACGGGGCGACATACTTTGATCGCCCGCCGTGCGTAGCTCGGTCCTTGCTTGGTGCCATAGTAGATAGTACCCCTGCAAAGGCACTATTAAGTACGAGTAATGTTAACCAGATAGGCAACTCATCTGACATAAATTTGAAAATAGTGTGTTAATATAGTGAAACTTATCACACACACGTGACAGATGACGGTCCTTCGTGACTATGACGACGTCATGAGTCCCGTCGTGTTCTACGTGGTATTTGTATGATTTGTAAGGAACCCTGAAGTAGGGAGCTCTGACCATCAGGACGGTCAAAGCAGGGAACGTACCGTCGTGGGTATTACGGTCGTCCCAAGAGGTTCCAGTGTAGGACACTTGGACCATTTTTTAGAGACCCTGAGACAACAAGGGTCTCTGCCATCATGACGGTAAGGCCGGATGGATCGTTGTGGCGTAATGACGTCCGTCACAAGAGTCCCGTCGTAGGACACTTGAAATTTTGAGAGACCCTGAGAACAGGTCTCGACCACCATGAACGTCCGAGCTGACGGCCGTCGTGGGTAGACGTGTCCGTCACAAGGGCCGTCGTAGGACAACTTGAAAAAATTTGAGACCCTGAGAAAACAGGGTCTCTGACAACCATGACGGTTCGCGCAGTACGGACCGTCGTGGTTAAGACGGTCCCGTCAAAGTGTCCGTCGTAAGACCTTGAAAAACTGTTTTGAACCCCTGAGAAACAGGGGTCTCTCTGCCAACCTGACTTCCGCGCAGGACGGACGTCTTGTAAGACGATTCGTCACAAGCGACGTTTAGCAGGGGGTTCTAGGCTTTGTGCGACTGCCCTATGACGGTCCCCCCCACCCGTCGTGAGGCGACGGTCGTCATCGGGGTTTCGTTCTGATAGCAGTCTTAGGCCCTTGGGGGTCCCTCTACGCATCCCCGATGAGCCCTACATGGTTGTGGTAGTTAGTGGTCCTATATGTGGCTATACCCACGACCTAAGAAACTACCAAAGCACATTAACTATGGTTTGGGTTATCAACATGGCATCTATGAACATTTAAACCTAGGTTTACGACCTAACCGATAAGGAAACAATATACGACTAAAACCTCAGCTAATACTAACTAACAAAATAAAATCAAGAAAATAAGTATAAACTGTAGAGACACATACTTGGAAATGGAGAAGAAGAAAAATAGAGAATGATCCTGCCAAGGCAAAAACACCGACAGTCGATGATAGTGATAGCTGATGTGATTTATGGGGCAATGAGCATTGAAGGGGGGGGGGGGGGGGGAAAAGTGTGGAGTTGAAAAGATAGGGAAAGTGAAGTGAATATGAAATAATTGTGGTGGGAATATGGAAGGGGGGAATATCCCGGTCAAATTTTGGAAAAGGGTCCAGCCGGGTCGGGTCGGGTAAGATTTCATTAATTGGGCGACGGTTCCACGAACGACGGTCCGTCAACATGTGTGACGTCCGTCTTATGTTCCGTCGTATGTCCCTAATTTCAAATGACAGTAACTACATACCTGGTGTGACGGATCCCCACGGGTCCTTTCGAGTGAAACGGTCGTCGTGAGTATCCGTCAGTGGGCTACTGGCGAAGTAGTTGTTCTGCATAATTTCCTGGTGATTTGCCTACAACTTTTAAAACCATTATAGAAGGAAATGCTAAACCATTTAATTACAAAAAAACCTATAATAGTGGGTTGCCTCCCAACAACGCCTGATTTAATGTCGCGGCACGACTGGGGACCTTGATTACTCAGACTTCCATCAGATGGTACCCTCGATCACTTCATTCGCCGATTTCACAGCATGCCAGATGATTTTTTATGCGCTGTCCATTCACCTGAACCGCACCCCTCCTTGGTTTCCAACTCACCGGCTCCATGAGGGAATATTTGGTTAACCGTGTAAGGACCCTCATTTGGACTGAGTTTTTTTGCCTGGAAACAGCGCAATGCTGGAAATTGAATAAAAAGCCAACCACATCCCCAACCATAACCTCCTCGTTTTTCATTTTTGTTGTCATGGTACTTCTAACTTCTTCATCTTTCTTTGTATAGGGCTGAACTTTCATAGGCTTTTAGGCGAAATTCATCAATTCCTTCAACCATTTAACCGGTGCCTGCAGCTTCGCTCCAATCCATTTTTAACTTCTTCCATAGCCACATGGCTTTGGCTCTAACCTCACCGGTAGATGACAAGCTTTCCATAATACAAGTGGTATGGAGACATACCAAGGGAGTCTTATATGCTGTCCCCGGTAGGCCCAAAGAAGCATCATCAAGCCTCCTTTACCATCCGTTCTACTAGCGTTCACTGTTTTGGACAAGTCTCTGAATCTCTCGATTAGCCACTTCAACTTGCCCACTGAGTTTTTGAGGTGGTAAGGAGTGGCCCATTATGGGGGGGAACCCCATATTTCTCCAATACCCCTTTGAATAATCGTTAAGAGTGGATCCCCCAATCACTAGTAATAGTCCCTTGGGGTGCCAAAACGAGAGAATAATATTTCTTTTTCAAAAATGCAGTGACACTCCTTCCCTTCATTGTGTTGCGAGGCTATGGCTTGACCCATTTTATACATATCAACTGCTACTAGAATGTACTTCATCCCATGAGAACTCACGAAAGGGCCCTAAGTCAATAACCACCCCACACAAATCAAATAACTCATCACAAGAATGGGGTTTAGAGGGAGCTCTTGCCTTTCTTGAAATACCACCATCACGTTGACATCTGTCACATGCTTTACAACCCATGAGCATCTTGATGAAGTTTGGCCCATAGTAACCACATTCAATATTTTGTGGAGCCGGTTTTTCGGATACCACTCTTGATGTCCTCCAACAGGTGAAGGAATGGCAGGCCCTCCACACACTCCAACATTTCACATTCTGGTATACAACGCCGATAAGCCCGTCGTCACAACTCCCTATACAAGTATGGTTTCATCCCACAAACTTCTTCACATCGTACATGGAACTTTTTTCCTTTGATGAAAGGACAAGTCTGATGGGAACCATATCACTACCAGATATTCACAAATCTGGAACCATGAATCAAGTCTTGTGAATCAATCAGCCAATACATGTTTCATCGGGAAAGTGTCATCATGTCAGTCTATCCCCCTAACTCTCTCATAGCTTCATCCTCTAGACGAGACAAATGATCAGCAACTTGATTTTCAGTCCCCTTTTCTATCCAGCACCTCTCAAAAGCAAATCTTGCAGCAGTAAATACCCACTAATCAACCCTGGGTTTCGCATTTTTCCTTTTTCGCCATCAAATTCAAATCTCTCAAGGCTGAATGGTCTTATGACTATAACTCTAGTACCTAGCAAATAGGGCGCAATTTCCTCACAAAGCAAACACTACTGCAGAAGTTCTTGCTCAGTCCACTGTGTGTTCGTTACTGAGCTTCAATTTAGGGCTTTACTAGCATAGTAAATGTGGTGAAGGATTTTGTTTTTCCTCTGTCCCCAGTAACTCACAAGAGATACCCCACTAGGCATCGCACATTACCTCAATGGACTTGCTCCAATTCCGGGGAAATTATGAAAGGCGCAGCACACCAATTTGTCTTTTAGTTCACCGAATTCCTTAGACAAGATTCAGCAAAAAAATTTCAATCTTTCTCTTTCCTTTCTCCCGCAGTTTGGCACAATGGGTGTCGGCAATCTTTTGGAAAAGGGTCCTTTGGGATGAATCTTCGGTAAAAAATCTTCATGCCCGAGAAAGCGTGCTCACAGGTCACCTTTCAAGAGAGTTGTGATGGGGGGTGCAGGTCGTTCGTTAGTTGGGGGACCCCTCAACTTTAGCTCGATCAACCTCTATGCCCTTTCCTTTTCTGAAATCGATACCCAACACCATACCCTCTTTTACCATTAAATGACAACGTTTCCCCAGTTAGTACCAATTGCAGTCTTCACATCTCTTAAGAACCTCGATAAATTGTTTAGCACCGCTCGAATGAATCACCTAACCACAGACACATCATCCATAAAAACCTCTATATTATCCTCCACCAGGTGAGAAAATATGGACAATCAACAGCTCTGAAAGGTGCGGGTGCATTGCACATCCCAACTGGCTTCCTTCGGACGCAAAGTTCCCATATGGACCAGTGAAAGTGTTTTCTCTTGAATCTCTGGTGCAATAGAAATCGATTATACCCGAATTAACCCATCAAGAAACCTCCCATCCCTTTTTCGCAAGTCTATCCAACAATCTGATCCATGAGGGCTGGGAAAATGGTCTTTTCAGTCCATTAGTTCATTTAAACGATAATCCATACACACCCTCCATCCGTAAACTGGTCTCATTGGAACAAGTTTCATCTTTTCGTTGGGACCACAGTCATTCCCTTCCCCTTCTTAGGTACCACTGAACCGGCATACCCACTACTATCAGGCGATTGGGATAGATTACTCCCGTCATCCACCACTTGAATATTTCCTTTTTGCACACCTCTTGCATAGGAGATTCAGCGTCTCTGGTGCTCAATACTCTGCTTATGATCAGTGCATGAGTTGGATTTAATGAGAGCAAATACCAGGAGGATCCCCAAGAATGTCCGCAATGGTCCACCCATGGGCTCTTTTGAACCGTTTTTATTTATACCTTCACAAACTCTGACCTGTTGTTCATCCAAGCTGATGCAATGATTACCGGTAAAGTGTCACCATTTCCCTAGAATGCATAACCTAAGATGAGATGGGAGAGTCTTTTTAATTCAACTGATTGGAGCTTTCCATCTATAGATGGTTTCGCGGTGGGGACTCGCGATTCTTCATAATCGAGCGAGCTCAATTTCTTCGGTTTAAACCGAACAGCACCGTCGTCAAGAGCCGCGACTAATGACTCATACTCTTTCAATGCATTTGCATCAAAGTTCATTATCACTCCCGCCTAATACTGCGACACCCTAGACGTTCCCTATTTGTGTCTCAAATGTCTCACTCACCATGTGGTAGGATATAGCAGATGCGATTGGAGACTCACCACTCCCCTGCCTCTGGACCTACACACATTAAAGGTCACTTCCTCATTGTTCAATCGAAATTTCGTTGCCCCCTTCCATGTCTACTAAGAGGGCTCTTCCCATAGCAAGGAATGCCTCCCAAAATAATGGCACTTCAAACACTCCGCAATCACACATAACAAAATCTGCTGGAAATAGAATGACTCCACTTTCTGCACATATCGTGAGTATCCCTATAGGTCGTTTTACTGTGTCGATCAGCCATCAGTAGCCGCATCGCAGTTGGTTTTTGGTCCCCCAAACCCACTTCCTTGTAAATCGATAGGGGCATGAAGTTATGCTTGCCCACAAATCACTAATGCTTTCGAAATGAATAGCCCAATTGTACAAGGAATGTAACGCGCCCGGATCTTCTTTCTTTTGGACCAGAGATCCGTTAGAATAGCAACTACAATGCTTGCCTTCGATCATCATCCTCAAAAGTGACCGATCTTTTTCTTTGTACCATATCTTTCATAAATTGGCGTAACCGTCAATTTGTTCTAAAGCTTCTACCAAGGGACATTTATAGAAATTGCTTCAACCATTGTTTATAAAACGCCGGTATTTACATCCTCGGTCCTTTTTCACTAATCTCTGAGGAAATGGGGTGGCGCCAGCATAGGAGTTACCTTTTTAGGCAACTTCACATCTTTTTGCAGTGTTATCCTAATTCAGCATCAAATCTACCACTTTACAGATTCTTTGTCACCTTATTGCCATCAGTGGATAAGGTGGATCATGGTTTGCTACCCCCGCGAGTGGTACTTGCCCTACAATGTCCATCATTTTCGGATTTGTGGACAGTGTTGCTAAAGAGTGCCCGGTTGCCGTGTGTTCACAGTTGCAGATACTTGGGCCAATTGTAACTCCAAGTTGCTTAATTGATATTCATGGGTATCAACTTTTTGCCCAACTACCCCGCTACTCATTTTCTCACTCTTTATTATTGTGCTCATCATAGCAATCGAACCTCCTTCATCATTTTGATGCAACATAGTCCTCAACTCCGTGACATACTTCCCCTCCACCACCCTGGAGTAACTTCCCGATTTTGAGAGGAACATAATGGTCCCATTCCCTGTCGTTTCTCTAACCATAGTTACCACCCTTTTAAGTTGTTGTCGCTATTGAATTTTTCCATCGCTGAACTAATGACCCTCACGTTGTAATACCATAGTTTCCGACCTTGGGTCCCTTGACCTTGGCGCATTATCCGGATTTGAGCCTTGGGCGCTTGGTCGGAAACCCCCCATCTGTTCATTTACTGCATAGGAATCCTCCTCATAATAACACTCCATCCATTGGTAGGTGGTGGTTTAGCCCAATAGTTGACTCAATTCACCTTTTCTGCACCCCCGTGGACCATGTTTTTAGTACAACCCAACGCTCAAGTTCTATTTTGAGCCATTTCTTCACGAATATCAAATCCTGTGGAGGGTTGTGAAGTGACTGCACTGCCAAGGTGTTTCTTCCCTGTATCAACTTTCTATACTCCCAGCTTTGTTTATTTTTTCGGGAGATTTTTCCAATTTTTTTCAAGCGATCATCTGCATAAGGACATTCTTCCATACGATCCACCTGCTAGAGTGTCAATACCGCTTTGTTGTTCATCATCTTGGCCCCTTAGAAATATTCTTTCAGCGACTCATCATCTATACTGTGATTTGGACCTTCTTCTTCTCAAGAATGAGGTGAATCTATCCCCCCCCAATAACTACTAATCTACTAACTGACTCTTCCCTGGTAGGTGCCACCAAGTTTATTCACCCCTGTCTTGTGGTTTAGTTTCTTGGAGACCCGGATAGTATCGTGCTAAGAAGACATCCCTCAGTTGAATTCAAGTAAAGAATGGAGTTGTATGGGATCTCCAGTGAACCACATAGCAGCCTCTCCCGTCAGTGAGAGAGGAAAGACTCGACCCTATCACATCCTAGATCCAGTCCAGGCCTCGCCCAACACAAACTTTTGCACCACTGCCCTGACCTTAGCTATATGGCTGTGATCCTCAGAAGGTAGCCCTGAAAACCAACCTCGTGGCAGTGAGCATTTGCATCAAGACTACTAGTTTTACCACAAAAGTGTGGCCTGTGGGTAGAGGAGGCAAAACCAGTGGCCCATCCGACTATGCTATGTTATCATATCCTCGTAGTATGGCTTGGGCCGTTGGCGGGATCTGTCCCAACTCTGTTGATGTTCCACCCGGAGGTTCGTGTAAACATCCTGACATGAACATCCAACCTGAGCCTGGGATGTTCTGTTTTGGATCATCATCATTGATTCCCAAATAAAGATTCATGTTTCGCAGTGTACTCTCTAACAACTCGTGATCGTAGGGGAATCAATTGTTCTCTCCTCTCCGTTGTATTTGGCATACAAGGAGGTAGTTTTCTGAAAAGAGAATCAAAAACAATAAACAAAGTAAATCCAAGAAAACCTCAACTAAACTATAGTAATAAGTTAAAGATTAATCTAAAAGTTAAGTTCCCGGCAACGGCGCCCAAAATTTGATACCTCAAACTTACTTCTCAAATGAGAAGTAAATCGTCGCTCAATAATAACCAATAACCACTAGTGAGGTTGGATGGTTCCCACTGGAAAATCGTCTAGACTTAACTTTAACTTGTTATTACTATTGTTCGGTTTGATCACTTCCTTAGAAGTAAAAAACAACATAAAACCTGGTAAAAGGGGTTTGTATCTCCTATACGAAAAGAAAACTCAAAAGAACCTAAACGAAATGAATAGAGACACTTAACAAAGCTTTTAGAGTTGGGTTTAATCAATGAATCAAAGTAACTAGGGTTTACGTGTTTCCCCACAGGTTTCATAACTTGATATTCCTTAACTATAACAATCTTTCCTCAGTATTTCAATGCAAGTGATAAGTTAATGTCTTTCTAAAATCCTGGTCCGGCATCTAGAAAATCTCCCTCCGCACCTTGGTCCGGCTACGTTGGGGTGCTTTCCTAAACCCTTATCGTTACCTCTCCATATTCAGCATCGTATTCGATATTTGCTAAGTACTACCTCGTACCAACAATACTAGCCTATAGATAGGATACATCCACTAAATTCTAATGTTAATAATTCCTTTCCTATTTCTACCCCCCCCCCCCCTTTTTACAAACCTCCGTGTCCGCAAGTAAGCATTAAGGCGGTTTTCTAACGTTGATCTCCTTTAAAAAGACTTCTAAGCGAAGAAATTTTAAGAACATGCAAGACACTATTCTAGAATTGTTATTTTAGCTAGGGTTTATCTCATTATTTGCCTATGGTTCCCGACAACCCTAGTTATAGTGTAGTTACTCCATCGCCATAAACATCAATATTTCAAAGATATTAAATAATAATTCATGTACTTACTTCAATGAGAAAAGAGTAAAGTCCAAATAGTGCTTGATTAATCACCAAAAAAGTCTTGTAAGAGTATCCAGAGAATCAAACACTAATCAATCAATAATCATATAAGTTCTAATATTGTAGATGCTAATTATCAGGTGGTCTAACTATAAAGTGGTTAACCTCAAAAAACGAGGTTTTTTGAACTATTTATAAAGAAAATACAAAACGTAATTAAACCATAATTCTA